>OMLM01007001.1:0-10268 GCA_900302695.1 Helostoma temminkii | reverse complement strand
CATTATAAAGTGTAATAAAACTCTTCAAAACTCTCCCGCAGCTGAATCTAATGTTGACGAACAGATTTTCTGACAATGTTATTAAATTTAAGATTATTATCGACTCCACAGACTGGGATTATTTCAGTCAGGAAAAGCTGAATTTCAAATTAAACAAAGCGTAAAAACCTCCACCACTGTTTTTGGAAATCAAAAAGATTTCACAATAAAAGTCCAGCAAATATCAGTTTGAATGTGACTGAAGGACTGAAGCACATGCTGGGTGCATGCATGTGTGCGTGTTCCCAGTGTGACCTTTCCACTCATGAATTTTCAGCCGCACGTTAAAGCTTTTTTCTTGTTTTTAGTCATTTAGACGCCTCGACACTGCGTCGTGTCACATCGTGCACGTGTCTGTGGCACGTCTGTAAATGTAAAAGCTGCATGTGAGCGTGAAGCTGCAGACAAAGACAGAGCTGCTTTTGTTCTTCCATGACAGAAAAGGCCTCTGCAGCTCCTGAAATGGCGGCTGGAGAAACAGGCTGAGCGGGCAGGACCGAAAGCCCGGAGCGGATCTGCAGCTCAGACTGGATCTGGATCCTGATCTGGTTTCAGGTTTTCCACTTGTAAATAAACTCATTTATCTTCCTGAGGGAGGTGCGGATCCAGTTTTATGCAGGGTTGACAGTTTATCAGACGCTAGCAGACACGGGAAGAGTGATCCACATGCAGAGTTTCAGCATAATCTGTTAAATCAGAAATGAAAATGAAAGTGTGTCACTGCTGAATCACACCACACTGAGCAAACAACACCAAATAAGGTTATAAGGTAAAATAATAATATTATACCTGCTCAAAACCTTTATCATCAGTTAATGTTATTATTAGACTCAACGAGCGGCATCACTAGAAGATACATTATTAATGTATCCTCTGTGCAGACTCAGATTAGCAGTACAGTGCAGTACATTGTGAAGTATTATTGTGCAGTAACATAATGTCTTTGTGGCCCCAGGGAGAAATCCACACGCTGCTCTGCAGTAAACAAATAATTAAAATTAAAATGAGCTCTACCGTTACAGTGCAGCGTGCGTCAGTAATTATAAGTCAGTAATACAAGACTTTATTACACACATTAAATTAGTCATTGTGCAGAATGACTTGTAGAGAAACAGGCCATTTAATGAGAACTTGCACAAGTATATTTTGCAGATGATGCTGCACTTTTACTTCAGTAACATTTTGAATGCAGGACTTGCTATTTACCCACTTCTACACTGTGGTATTACTACTTTTACTGACATCTGAGAAGCACTGACGCAGCTGCCCCACAGAACCGAAGGGACTTAATAGTCCAGAGATTTTAGTTTTTTACGGTTTTAAAGTTCTCAAACGTACATTAACTTCACTTCTGTAGCCAGTTGGTCTAATAAGAGTCAAAAAACTCACACTGTCAAACTTCCTTTTTTTCATTTCCTCTGAAACAGCTGCATGAGGTTTACAGTTTAGCCTTTTATTAGTTTATATGTTTCCCATGTCTTTATGATATGTCCATGTCAGCCAGGTGTTGTTAGTAATGCAGCTAAGCTAGTTTAGTTTCTGCTCTTCATTGAGAAGGCAACGTGGGCATGTATTCATTATTTAAGCATCAGCTGAGGTTGTGCTGTGTACTTTCACAGGGACATGTTTTACAGACAGTCAGCTAAGTTTCTGCTGCAGATCACACACCTCACGCTTTTAAGACTTTCCCCAGGAAGTAGATGGAGCCGATTTACAGACCGTTACAAAGAAAACCTGAATGGTCCAACAAAGACTTCATGTCTTGGGACACTCTGGTCTGTTAGTACCGTTACCAATACTTTTAACATGGTGTTAGCGTTGTGTCAGCTAACAACAGCGGCTGTACTCGTTGATGTGTGTTAAAACATCACATTAGTCACATTACAGGTGATCTTTATCAACAACTACAAAAAAAAATCTAAATTATCTGTCAGCATTAAGAAATGCTACTGCTCACTGACATTAGCATCAGTTACAGACAAACTGACTCAAGATAAACCAGCACATTTCACTCACTGTGTAACTTTTCTTATGTTGTTTTTCCACAAATGACACAAGAACTAGGAGTGAAAATACACATACACATAACGATGTATCAGCGTTTACACTATGTCTAAAAACAGCTGATTCCTGCGGTGGAGGGAAAGTGAGGTTACTGACTCATCATCAGATGGATGATGATCATTAGAACCTGATATTTTCAATATTTTTGTCATTAAAGATGATTTTCTTCATCAGGAAAACCCAGAAGATTCAGACCAGTTACTTAAGGGCTGCTTCACCACGGTCTGGGATTAGTGTTCGGCTTCATGACGGCTGCCTTCAGCAGGTATCCTCGTCCTCGGAGCTGCATGTTCCCAGTGTTTAGTTGCTGGCCCATCCGACCTGCCCAGTGTTTTGTTGTTGCTTCTTCTTGTTTTGTGACCTTTTGTTTTCTCTCTTTCCCGAGTCGAGGCAGATGGCCACCCTCCCTCAGCCTGGTTCTGCTAGAGGCTTCTTTCTTAAAAAGGCAGTTTTTCCTCTTCACTGTAGTCTGGTGCTGCTCAGTGGGATTTGTTGAGGTTTTAAACCTTAAACACTGTAAAGTGCCTCGAGATGACTTGTTGTGAATTGGCAGTTTATAAATAAATTGAATTGAAATATAACTTTAGCTGCAATCATTTATTTATTACACTGTTTACATGTTTATTATTCCCCTACTGTATGTGAAGAACACTTTTCATACATTCATGCTAACTGTTGAGGTCGAGGTGCAAATAAAATGTCTGTTAAAGTCTCAGTGTCCCTTGAATGAAGCACTTATCAGGGCACCTCACGCCCTTTCGCCTCTTCAAGGTGGGATTACGGAGGCAATTTGTCACCTCTCTCCTTTGTATAACAAGGTACAAGCCTGTAATGGAGGCATTATTATAGTTGTGGAGGCTGATCGATGTCTGAGCTTCAGCTTGAAGGTCCAACCTACCGGTGATACACTGGGACCTGTGTCTGAAGACGGGTTATCAGGATCTGACACCATCTGTGCTAATCCTTCTGAGTTAGACCTGATGTAAACACTATGGATGTTTCTCTGAAGAGCAAGTGTTTTTACTTGTGGTTTGGTGGGTCGACTCATACAGAGACCTCGATGACTCCAGAAAGCTTTTGTTTGAGGAACTAAAATCTGCTTCAGATAAACATTCATCTGCAGTTTTATCTTTGTGTGCAAACAGGCTTCTGAAGAGTCTGGAGTCCAGGTTTGAGTCCCTGTTCTAGTTTTGTTGCACAACTTTCATTCCTGTTGTTTGGTTTAAACCAAAGTTCATTCAAACTTCTGTTTTAAAACTGATAGTAAGAAGTAATGATCTTCTGAAGCTAAACCTCCTCCCTCTCAGTGGGAACTTGTATCTCAGACTTTGGGAATTTCCCTGGTTTCCACATCACTGAAAGAAGAAATGAAATAGTGAAGAGACTTACAAACAACACATTAACTTTGGGTCTAGTGGAGGAAAAAGTGCAACAAATCTGACTGAAATCTGCTGGAAAAGTCTCTCAAAATGCAAATACATAAGTAATTTCAAACTGTACTTCAAAGTATACGCAGTACTAGAGTTACAGTACTTCCTGCGTCTGCCTGTGTGTAAAAACAGGAAGCGTTTGAATGTTCTCCAGGTTTTCAGCTGCTGATTCAGGCAGCGTGTGAGGCTTCGCAGACATGAAGAGACATGATGATCCATCGATCACTGTCAAACACACACACACACACATTAACAGACACACAAACACACACGCCCTCTTTCATAATAGCCAGTAAGTCTGCGTTTCTAAAAATACAGGACTCGCCCTCTGAGACTCGGGGAAGCAGAGTCACTCCCTGCTGGAGGCTCTTTGGTGGCTGGAGATTTGAAAAGTTTCCCCTCAGACCGTACATGGACTCCTGACTGCAGGAGGAGGAGGAGGAGATGATGAAGGGTGAGGAAAGGCGCTGGGTGCTGAGAAACACACAAACACGAACATGAGTGTATTTGCAGCTGCCAGTGGTTAAAATTCACATTTTGCAAGTGAAACATTTTTGGTTTTGAGATTTCTCATTATTGTGTTATTCACATGTTCATCCCTCTCATTTCCTGTCGGCTCTTCACTCTGTGATCTCTAATTAAGAGCAACATGTCCCCAAATCACTTCCAAACACACGTCTGGTCATATCGTTTATTTCTCTCCTCGCCAAGCGTCTGCAGGTCTAAACAACTCGGAATAAATCCTCCTCCTCTGGTGCACTGGCTGACAAGTTCCTTCATCACCACGAACACACTGTAGTTTATTGTGACTCGGTCCCACGATCATCAACCTGCTGCCGCAGGACGTGGATTAATCCGCCGCTAAAAATAGTCCCCAACCATAACATGGTTTGGATCTGAGCATGAAATTTACTGATGATAAGAAACGTGTTGACAAAGTAAAAGTAAAAAACATCTTGTGTTTACGGTTGTTCTGACTCTGTAGTAGTTTGTATCTGTTTGGTCACTTCTGTGTCTTTGTAGTAGTTTAGTGTCTCTGTGTCTTTCTGTAGTTTGACTTTTGGCAGTTTCGTGTCTTTGCATCATTGGGTTGTTTTGACTCACTTTGCTTCTCTCTGCCGTCCTTTTGCATCTCTGTGTGTGGTCTCTCTCTCTCTCTCTGCCTTTTGCTGTGCTTTTTTATCCTTTTGTGGTCATTTTGTGTGTCTGTGTATTTTCTGAATTCCTTCAGTGTTTTACAAAACCGATCAGCAGTATTCACTCCTTCAGGAAGCCACAGCTTAGCAAGTTTCAGTTTTTAATTTTCATTTTAAAGATCAAATGAGAAGATGTTTTTGTAACCAGGAAACACAGAAGTCACAGGGGACACTGGTGAAGTCAGAGGCCTAATGTTAGTCTGATGAGATAAGAGCCACTTTTAACTTTAATGAAAGGACGTGACAGTGTAATATTCACTACAGCACCACCCTCAGGACATTTTTACATTTCCAGAAGAGGAATCTGTCTTATTACTGAGTCGTGTTCCTGCCACTGGCTCAGTTCTTCTGACAAACAAGAGACGTGGAGTCATCTCTCCTGGCAGTGGCAGAAATGACCTGCACAGATTTATCTTCGGGGTGTAAAATGTAAACTGAGGCATCTTCCAGCAGCGGCACTCAGACTGTGTTCAGCGTTTTCCTACTCGGGATAAAAACAAATATTTGCCACTGGTTGGCTTCAGGGCGGAAATGTGAAGAATGAGGAAGTGCTGGTGTGAGCTGTAGGAGCCAGGGCCTGCAGCCTCTACAACATGTCGGCTGGCCAAGATCACTCTGCACACTTCCTGTTTTTCTCTGCAGCTTCACAGTGAATCTGAAAACAGAATCATGAAAATCCCCTGTGAGATTACTGAAGCCTGACTGTGAACGGGGCAGTGAAAGTGATGATGGACATGAACTGATCCAGCTGTAAAAATAGAGAAACGCGTCTTTTATTACCTATTTATATCATGTTATGGGTTTTTATTAACGAGACGCAGTGTTTGTGCTTCTTTACTCTTCTTTGTCATGATTCAGGAGAATGAAGTTACTGAGAAAGTGCAGCTGCCACTACTTTCTCCTTCCCTCCACAGACCACAGCTCAGTTTCTGTTTCCTCAGTTCTCTCAAACAAGAAATTAAAACAAAGTAAAAACTGTAAATTCTCATTTCACACTTTTAACTTATGTTCAGCAGCTTCTTTAAACTTTCTAACGTCCACACAGTTATGTTATGTTGTGGCACTGCATGTTCAGGTTTACCTCCCACACCTCTCATACCTGTGACCCACTGTCACTGCATGTGTCCTCAGCCATCTTGGGCACCTCAGTGGTAATTTTCCATCTCTTTGTGGTCATTTTCCATCAGTGTGCCGCTCATGTCAACGTGCTGACGTGCAGCGAAAGCTCCACCGTCCTGCCGGAGCCTCGCGTCAGGCTGCAGGGTTCACTACAGACACAATATCAGCGTGCTGGACGACATCCTGAGTCCTTCAGTAATGAGGTTAACATGAGTTCACAGTCATGCCAGCGTCTGTGTGTGTTACTATAATTACTTAAACTGTGAGCAGTAACACGTATGCTTCATCAATGACATAAAACCCGACTATGGGCCTGATTTACTAAAGGTAAAGGGCCATGACCCTGACTTTATTAAGTCCAGTATTATTTAAATAAGATTATTTTATGTCGTCTTTATTCATGTGCGGCCGAGAGGCTCCAGAGTGACACTAGAGGGCGCAAACACTGAGAACCACGGGCAACAGTTGGGGTTTTTTTGTGTGTGGCTTAAATCTGTAACGATTAATAGTTTTCTTCTTAATATATCCATGGAGACAACACTAACAGCTAACATAAACGTCACTGATACTAGCATGCAGCAGATGTACGGTGTGTAACGCTCAGCTGGAGCTAATGTGCAATGTGAACAGTCCAAAAATGGTCGAGCCAGGACCAAAGTGTTGGACAAACAGACATCCGTACACTAGAGAAGAGGTCAAGAGGTCACCAACTAATGTCAGGCAAAACATTTAGTTCATTTAACACAAATCACACGAGAGGAAAAAACTGCTGCTGCAGCTTGACCTCACTGAGACGGAGCTCGTCAATCGATGTGATCTCCTGACTCCACACACACATGGATCACGTGGGGGAGGAGGTAACCTGAGTCTCAAGGAGACTGAAGACCTGATTGTGTCTGATGGATGTTTGGACTCAGCAAAAACAAAGTAAAAACCTTCAGATCTCACCTTTAATTCTTGGATTGTGAACTTTGTTTCTTCTCTCTCCTGTAGTTGTGATTCTTGCTGTCTGCAGGTTCCCCAGCTTCAGATCTGGTGCCGACCCAACCAACCTGTCCAGTGTTTTGGTGCTGCTTGTTGTTGTTTTGTAACCTGTTGCTCTTTACTCCCTTTTTCACTCACCCCAACCAGCTGAGGCAGATTACCACCCAAATAATGCCTGGTTTTTCCTCTCCACTGTCTTCTAGTGCTGCTCAGTGGCCGGCAGGTTTGGATAGTGTTTCTTCCTCTAACTAAATGTAATCATCATTTAAAAACTGCATTTTGTATTGACTCAGTTATCTTTGTGTGATACTAAAATGTAAAAAAATCTGTAAAAAATCTGGAAGGGGAAAAATCACTTTTCACAACACTGTAGACTAACAGAACACTTTGGTTAAACATTAATAAAGTTATTTACATGAAAGCACCTGTGACAATGATTCTGAATGAAAGAGGAACATTTTACTGTTTTGCAAACTTGTAGATGTGCTAATTAACATTTACTATTTTCTGCTAATAAACACTGAACAATTTAAATTTGTTGACAACCTGTAATTTCAGCTGCTGCTGTGACTAAAAGGCTGTTACACCGATCAAACCATCGCCTCTACAAACTGAGAATACACATTACAGTTCATAATTACACACGTGTACAATTACTTCTAAACCATCACTTCTTTTGAATGCAGGATTTTTTTTACTTCTAACCGGGTTCTTCTACAATGTGGTACTGGTTCCTCTAAGTGAAGTTATAAACCTGTAAACATGTCACTGGAGATAGAGATTTATCATTGAGCATCTGAGGGGCGTTCAGGGGCTGCTGTTCAAACCAGAACCAGCTGAAAAGACAAAAGATCACAAAACATCTGTAAAAGGAAAACAGACACATAAAATCTTGTCTTAATAGACACAACACATCTGCAAAACATGAAAATGTTCTCAAAGAGACAAAACAACCACAAAGAAACAAAAAAACAGCACAACGAGGTGGGAAACGTGTCAAGTCTGCACTGTTTGTTGTTTGGTGTCTCTTTCAGTCTGGGATCCTTTAGACTTGCTCCTACAGTGTCGGAGTTGAGGCCCTATTAAACCTTCATCATCACTGTGATGAAATAACATTCTTGCATTCACTGTCTGATGCTGTCAGACCCTGGGACAGAAAAGGACGCCTCAGATTGGATTAATTCAGGATGTAGTCTATCTTAGCACAAAGACTGGAAACTGCTGGCTTGGCTCCATCAGAAACTCTTCAGAAGGAGCTGAGTTCTCCTTCACTGACTCGCAGAGCTCTGTCACGGTTTCTGTGGGAATATTTGGTACTTTTTTGTGACTCAGATATAGAAAAACATACAAAGCTCAAGATATTTTAGTTTGAAGGTTTGTGAAGTCAAAGGCGTTGGTTTGAACTGGGATCTGTTTGTGGGGTTTCAGTGGGGAAGTGTGAGAGCGTTCAGCCGGAAAACCCCTCTACCCACAAAGAGGTTGCTGCTGGTTTCTGATGCACCTGAAACCAAGATGTCTTCTCCTTGTCAACCGTCTGTGTCTGCGCTTGTAGGTGAAAGTGACAAAAAGCAAGAGTCACAACTTGTCTGACCAAAACAGACGAGCTGAGCTTCAGGTTTCACAGGTTTTTTGTTTTGTTTTCACCACAGCGGAAAGATTAGCTACATGTTCACGATTCTCAGCACAATGATTCAGGAAGAACTGAAAATAACAAACTGGTTAAGGTCCAAACTTCGTTTTAAATAGGACCATTACATTGTTTCCTTAACGTGGTGTCCAACTGATACAATTCAACAACGTGCTTGATTTAAAGGATGCACTAATCACTTCTGCTGCTGTCAGTATCATGTTCGTCACAAATCAAACAAGACATTCAACTGTAACACCCATATAGGTTGTTTTTCCATACGACCCATATGAATATTACTGATATACTAATTATTTGTCACATGACGAGTTACAATAACAGGAACAGATGGTTTTCGATTTGACCACATATCTTTTGTAGTGCGAATGCCAAAGCTTGATTTATGCTTCTGCTTTGAATAAACGTCACAGCTTGACGTGCACGTCGCCATAAACGTGCACGTCCCCATAAACGTGCACGTCCCCGTAAATGTAACTACACATTGTGCTGACGCCGGCAGAAACAAGGGCGACCGGTCCAGTCATACAGGTCAACAACATGACACTGTTGGTTTAATGGCATTTAATCACTGACCAAAGCACATACAGCAGAGCACCAACTGCAAATGCTCAGCAGAACCATAAGTCGAGCTGAACACGTCCTGATGTGTCTCTGACACTGAGATAAAATGTGTCATCAGTGCAGGACAAGATCGTCTGTTGACATCATACCACCCTGAACACAAGTGGACTGTTGGACACCTTGTGGACAAGACCTGCACAGTACATGGACAAGTGTGGACGGGTTGTCCTTGTGATTGTCCTGGATGCAAACAGGATATGATATGTAAAGTCTTTACAACATCATGGCTCCTGATAGACAAATGAAATCATTCATAGAATCACAAAGGTGACACATCTGCAGTAACGGTACTTAAAGTGCAATTAGTTTCTCGTTTCCTCGCAGTAAAGTCTGTCATCAGTACTCCAGCTGTACAATGTCATTTACACTGAGGAGAAAAATGACGTGTTCTCTGGCAGTTTAGTGTTACTCTTTCACAAAGCCGAGGGACCCACGAGTCACATTAATATTTCACATCCCTGCACTCAGGAAGTGTGGATGTGAAACGTTTCCGGAATCTGACACTACAGAAGGGATTGATTTTGATCAAGCAGGAATATTTATTTGTGTGAGGTTAATGTGAGTCTGCTCTTTACTCCACCAGAAACTGTGATTGTTCTGCAAAGATTATCTTACTGTGGAGAGGTGACACCGAAACCTCCAGTGCCACAGACTCAGAGCGGCCTGACAACAGTGCAGATATTTGCTTTTAAAAGTTCTTATTTCAATTTGATAATAACTAAAATCTGAAGTGTAGCTGGGGGGAGCAGAGCAGTCTGATCTGGGGTCTGATGCCAGTGTTGGCTTAGACTGCATGTTGCTTTACCTACATACACATTTAGTCACTTACGACCAGTGACTTACAAGTGAGGGAAACTCTTGTTTAGACAGCTGCACGCAGATGATGACACTAATACTGCGATTTGGTGTCTTGTTTAAGGACACCTCAGCATGTAGCCAAGAGGAACTGGGAATTAAACCATCGACCTTGGGGTTGACAAACTAAGCTACATGTAAAAGCGCAACTTCAAATCACTCAATTCCAAGTCCTGCATTATTCAGTTCAGTTCAACTAGTTATAACACGTCAAACAAATGACACTTCACAGTGTAAGGTTTAATCTTACAGAACTTTACAATACTATACAATAGAATTATATAGGAAACCCAACAAATCCCACTAAGAGAC
>OMLM01007000.1:15633-39788 GCA_900302695.1 Helostoma temminkii | reverse complement strand
ACATTATTTGTCATGTCATTTCTATTTTTTCACTTCAGTGTTAATTTTTACTGCAAATGCGACCTATTATTACAAAAAAAAAAAAAAAAAAAAAAAAAAAAAAAAAAAATCGAGATTGAAAGTCTTGCTTAGTGATGCATGTGTTGAAAAATGTTGAATATGTGACAAAAGCCAATTCAGACACGACTACTATGCTAGAAAACCTACTCTAATTCTAGTAATCCATGTATTTAAAATATAAGCTCATAGCATCATTGACCAGTAGAGGGCAACAGTCATGAGATAAAACATAAGTGAGGCTGCATGTAAGAGGCCTGAGCTGCAGCTGAACTCACAGTTTTGCTAGTCATGGTGTTAGAATAAACTTCCTCATGTATACCCAGGCTGTTAATCTTCATTCACTGTGTTCAGCACCACTGAATGAAACAGCCCTGCATACGTCAGGTCAGGTAATGGAGCCAGGCTGAGGGAGGGTCATTAAACTTTCAGCAGCTCTTCTCTTTTACAGGGACAGAGAGAGCTGGAACAATACTGAAAGGGGTCTAATGACCTGGCAGAGGAAGGAAGGCTGATAAAGATGGAATGAGGAGAAGATGGCATGCTGATGTGGCAACAGTGTCTACAAGGCAAACACCACTGGCAGTATGAGAAAATTAAAAAAAATGTGGGATAGTCTAACAACCCGCAGATCTGTAATGTGTGTGTTTACATACGCAGGTCTGTCCTCCAGTATAAGTGCGGTGGTGGAGAGGGGCTCAAAGTCCAGGTTTTTCCTCACACTCTGCCTGGGTGATGTCGGGTTGCCGGGTCCAGCTCTGCCACTCTTTGTTTCATATTCCTGAGAACAACAAAGCTTCGGTTTAGACAACGCAAAACTACAAAGCAAACCTGTTTTTGAAGTCAATTTAATTTGGCTTGGATTTAGTTATATGTACACATCATCTTCACACACACAGTGAAGGATGGAGTGAAGTGTCTGGTTAAATATTTGATTCATTCTGTCTATTAACAGTCCATTAACAGTATGGTATGTAGTATGAAACAGGACAAGAATGCATGAAAAACTGTCTCCTGGGTCACTATTGTGGCCGTTTACTAATGCTGCAGAACCTGACAGAGGGACAAGAAAAGAAATAGTTTGGGGACTTGTGTATTTAAATAAAGTCACACAGACAAACACTGAGAAATGTCCTGACAAAGCTCTTATGGCCTCTCGGCATTTGTCGGCTGGTGTCTAATGAGTGTGTTGTTTCTGCTTCACAACTTGGTGCGAGATACAGACGTACAGGAGGAGTAGGCCATGTGATAGTCAGTCTGTTGCAGCTGAGGCCACTGAGGAGTTTAACACAAGGCTAACTGCTGACTTGCGCGCGCGTGTGTGTGTGTGTGTGTGTGTGTGTGTGTGTGTCAGAGAGAAGATGGAAGACAGACAGTTCAGGGAAGACCTTTAGAGGAGATATTGTGTTGTCATGTGTATTTGGAAGCAATCGAAAACAGGACAAACATAATATGAGTGCACACGCAACTCAATGTGTGTCCAAAATTGCCTTGAGTGTGCGCTGAGCTGGTTAATAATGCAGGGTGAGGTCTGCAAGCAATCAGCTTAACAATGTGTTGCCACGGGGACACATTGATCAGTACAGACCACAAAGCACGCAGGAAAATGTATTCCTATAACATGGCTCTGTGTGTATGTGTGTGTGTGTGTGTGTGTGTGTGTGTGTGTGTTTGTGATGCAGCCCATGTCATTAATCTGTCTTTGTGCTGCTGTCTATTGTACCAGAGCCTGGTCTGCATTGGCCCTGGGGGACAAATAAAGCTAATTGAATCCGAGTGAATCTTTGCTTGAGGAGAAGGGCAGGAATTAAAGCGCCACATGTTCTACAGCTTAATGTTGTGAGCCACACTGAGTCAGGTACACTTTGTTTCAGCTGTATATTTAATTGTCAGAAAGGAAAGTCAAGCTTTTCACCTTGCTAGGAAACAGTATATTTCACAACATGTCTATTAATTTAACATGCTAATACCTCCTAACTGTTGCCAAACACAGAGTACAACTGAGACTGTACCACATTTCATGGCAACCCATTCGATAGTTGCAAGCAAAAAAAAAAAAAAAAGCTGCTGCTGCAGGGTACAACCCAGCTGAGGGTGGAGTAGGTGAAGACAAAGTGAACTGGTGTCAATTTGTCATTGTTTGAACATACCTGATCCAGGTATTCAGCAGTGGGTAGGACAGAAAATGTTGGAAAATGAGAAGGACAGGGGTTCTCCTGCTCTGGGGAACATCTATGTATGTATCAATGTGTTGTTTAATATATCTAATAGTATCTTTTTCTTTGTTGACCAAGGAGTAGGACCAGAGGTCTTCCATGTATATTTGTCTCCATCAAGTAAATCTTGCATGAATGGCACTGTCACTGTCAAATACAAGGGCTACTTGCTCAGTTTGAAAAACAGAAAAGTAAAAAGCCCGTTGTCTATTTTTTTAAGTTCTTGGCAGGAAAAAAACATGATAACATTTCAAAGTCATAGCTGAGATCATCTTTTTTTTTCCCCCTACTTCTATCCAAACAAGATGAAAGAAAAGCAATCTGGGCAACAGAGTCATGTAAAAGAGACGAGAGAAGGAGGAGGGAGGATGGGAAAGCCTTAGAGTACAGCGCTAAGACGTTTCTTGAGGTTTGGGCTTCAAAGGAGAGAAGCTGACACAGGGGAATGGATTGATGGTAGGACCTCAAGTGTGTATGAAGCACTTCCCTGCTACTGGAGAATAGAGGCGATTAATAAGTAAAGTTGCACTTCCCCTATTTCTGTACATTTACAGTCTTTAGCCTCACTTCTATCTGCTTACAAAAATATACACAAAAAAAACTATTCATTTGGTCGTCAGACCCCATATTTTATCTGTGCTTTACAACTGAACATAATCTCTTTACAAAACAGCATTTTGCTGCTGCCAGGTTTATTCAAGCCACTGTGAACAGGAGAGAACTGGTCGATAAAAAAGGCCAGCCTGAGCTTCACACCCTGGGAACGCACGGATACCGCAGAGAGAGGGAGGGAGGGGAAGTGGAGAGTGAGATAGAATGGCGTGGAGGTGGGGGAAGACAACCTGGCATCTGTTCAGCAATGCAGGTGCTACCAACAAGGTGAAACACAAGAAGGGGGTGTGTGTGACACTGCACCGAGAGGCGTCGATGGACAGAGAAATGTGTGTGAATGTGAGAAAATGTGTCGTGCAAACACTGAAAAGACCACAGTACCTGAAGTATCTGTGAGAAACAATCTAAACTCTAAGTTATGAAAATGGTAAGACTGACTGGGGACAACTAGAGCAAACCACACTACTGTACAGTACTCTGCCACTTAACAACTGGTTGTAGTACTGAACCAGCACTTCAGCTGATAAGACGTGCAGATGGAAACATTACCGATTCTTTTTTTCAGAGCTCTATGCAACTGTAGAGGTTTACATCCAGCAACCACAGTCTGTGCCATAAGATCTGATCAGAGAACAGATAGGCACGATTATGTTCTGACCGGACATTTGATACCAAAGTGTACCTCACAGCATTTTGGTCTGTGCCCGGAGATACATTTCCACCAAAAAAACGTTCTGACACTTCTATTTCCCAGGAACTTAAGTCCAGATTCCCTCCCTGGAGAAATAGCTCCTTCAGGGAAATGATTTGCAGTTATTACACCTGGCTGCAGCACCCTCATCTGCTGCATAAAGTTGTTACTGTACATAAAAAGCGGTACAGAAGAAAAGGAAAACAGGGCCTAGATTTTGCAGTTGCTCCTGAAATATTTTGGGCTGCTTCACTCCATATTTGACCAATCTGCATCACCCTGATAGTTCATGGACTTTCAGAAAGTACCACCCCTGACCCAGGGAGGTAGAACTATGGCCCTGGAACAATATTTAGACCCTGGCGATTCCCAGTCCCTGGAAATGTTTCTGTTGTGGAAACAAGCCTAAGTATTGAGGTTTGACAACCAGCCACATGCATGTGTCCAAACTGTTCAACCTTTTGGCTTAAGAGCCCTGTTAAGAAGAAAGTGTTGTGTGGCAGATGTTTTTTTTTCCTATCTACAGTAATATTTCAATAAATTTCAACCCTAAAGTAAACTGCTTTTACAAGCATGCATCCGTGATACAACTCTGGGAAACTTTCCTTTTCCTGTGGCCTCCAGGAGTGATCTTGGAGTAATTCCATCCAGCTATGTTTACGTGCAACTTGACCTGTATACTGCGGATGTTCCCGTTCGAGTGTCTTCTGGGTTTTATGCAGCAGACCCCCTTTGTTACAGATCACTGGTCTACATGTCTACAAACTACACATACAGATTATGATGTAAGCTCAGGGTTTACCTTCCTTTAACAGTGCACTGAAGTTTTTCATGATACTGAATAAAGATATAGTTTTCTAAGTGGTAGCTTTAAGCAGTATTAGCAACTGTATCCCATGATAACCTGCTGTCAGGGGAACCTGCTTTGTCACAACAGTTTTCAGTGAAGTTCCTGGAAGTGCGCTAAGAGCTCTCTGGATGCCTAGTTGAACTGGCTGACTGGTTATAGTATAGTCACCATGAAGATTCAGTCCAGTCATGGTGGAGTTTCAAAGTTGATGGTTAGTAGCATGGCTCTGTGTGGTTGAACAAAGTCTCACAGTAAAATACTGGTGATAGAGGTTTTTTATTTTATATATATTTATTAATTCCACTGATCATTGTACTGATCTGACAGCTTTGATGTTACTGAATGAATAAGTGAAGATTAACCCAATACAAAAGTCCAAAACAGTTCAACATGATCTTAAAATTGCCAGTGCCTCATTTTTATGAAATCACCGCTGACTTTCTCAATAATGTAAGCTGAGACATGAAAGGCCACTGCAGGATGTTAAGCTTGGTTTCACTGCATGCCAATCTGCTCCAACTCCCAGCTATCAACTGGAATGTGCTGGAGGCTAACCCCAGTGAGGACAGAACAAAGTGAATGAGTCAGAAGGTTTCTGTTGGTAGTAGGTAGGTGCATTTGCTTGGCAGCTAGAGCATGACAAGTTCATTAATGATTCAATTTAATTTAACTAAGGTTAAGATTCCAGAGCGTTCAAATAAATGAGCCTCAAAGAGGCAGAAGTGTCAACTCTAAGAAAATAACACATGAAGTTATAATGATACAGTTATATCAGCTTATATATAGCTTATATCAACTTGGGGTTACACATTTATCACAGATCACAGGAAGCCTGTGATGCAATCAAGGGAGTGCACACTGAAAGGCACAGCTGTTTACAGGGCAAAAAGGGTCTAAAATAAGAAGAAGAGATTTATGGGAACTGTGGTATCCTTTGGTTTTTGGAAGTTTAAACCATGGAGTAAAAATGTTGTCTTCTGACTGGTTGGTTTAGGGTTTAGTGCACTAACAATGAATTTGTTTGTGGCAAGTTTAAGTTAGGAACAATTAATAAGCAAAACGTCCCTTTGTAAAGGGCCACACACACAACCAAACACTAATGTATTTAATCTAGGCTGTGTAAATGCATTAGTCACACTGCCATCACACCTCACAGGAGCTGGAACTGCAAATTAAATGAATTTAAAGAGCCAGTTCTACTATTGTTGGTAATTAAAGGTTGTAGAACATATTAAGGATGAATGTGGAATGAAATATGACAATATATATATATATTAGTCCTTTTTTCGCACGACAAGGACATTGCTAAAGAATGTGGTGGAAAAGCGTAATTCAACTGATTTATTCTGCACATAGTACTACTTGGCACACAGCATCTGACACACTAACAGTTGAATTACAGTTGCCACAGGGGAGCTGAGGAACAGCACGGGTCTGTTAGTAAGGGCTGTACTGATCTGGCAGCTTTGATGTTACTGAATGAAGAAAATGTACAATATCCAAACAAACAGATGGAATGACAAGGGCTGGCACTAAATGCTTAGATGGTCCATTGATATTTATCTGAGCATGTTTTGCTGGAAAGCACCAATAAACAGAGTTGCACTGATTCAGCTGTCAAATGAGCTGTGTGTCTCTCTAACTGCATCAGTGAGAGCAGCAGGAGGAAATCCCTTAACGCACTTCAAAAAGCCAAAATAGAAAAGGAGACAGTGCTGTCACACTGCTGCACGTGCTTTTGTTGAATTTGCAGAATGTAATTTTCAGATGTGAAAATGGGTCAACGGACGTTATCAGCATATCTAGGAAACCAGACATTTTTATCCCGCTTGTGACCGAGACATTTTGACAATCACCACCCCACCATGAGCAGCAATGAGCTGAAAGAAGCTATTATGTGAAATCCGATCCATCCTCTTCCTCTGCCGCATCTCGTTCATGCTCCAACTACCAATGCCCTCTGATTTTGCCAGACAAGAAGAGGGTCACCACGCTCACCCACTTGTCCTCGCAGCGCAAATGCTCACTCACCATGAACGCTGTGGTTCCTTACAGACTGCCAGTCCTCCGGTGGGGGTTTGTTTCCAAAACCTTAGCCTAGCGTCATTGCTGCCCCCGAGGGCTCACTCTTGGCAACAGAACACTGAGGAGGTGCGGAAGGAGGGCAGAGGGACAGTCAAGCTGCCGACAGAGTGACACACCCCGCATTGGAAAGGATGCGGCAGCGGCATGATATCCCTCTATTTTCCTCCCTCACGGAGCAGCGATGCTACACTGAGTCGCTCTGCATCAGGTCCAACACTGCTGCTGCGCGTGTGTGTGTGTCAGCAAATCAGCACTGCCGTGTGTTATTAGTCACCGTCGCTGCGCTGAAAAGAGCTCTGCGCTCTGCTGTGCCCTGGCAGCCATTCTAATCAACCCCAGAGTAATGGATCAGGTTTCAGCTCAGCCTTCTGCTAATCTAGTCAAGACAGAACGAGCAGCTGCAGCTAAAGAGGCGATGCAGCTTCTATGTCTTGTTCTCTGGGAGATTTGCTTCTCTTGTTCCCTGATTCTCACTATATACAGATGCAGTGGTTGCCTAACAACCCACTGTGCTGTGCTCTTTGACTTGAGATAAAGAAGCAAACATTACCAGTGTATGAATAAACACAAGAAATTGTCCTGGAAGGATTTCCTCTTATAATAGAGTTGAACAGGACATCTTGATGGTCATGTTGGATTTTTATGATTTTTTTTTTTATGATTATGATTGACCTGTTTACAGCAGACATCTACGTTTTGTTAAAACAACCTAAAGTATGCCAATAATTTTTAAGGCATTTGCTTCATTTATTGTACTAACTGCTTCACAGCAACACTCACAACACATCACATCTAAAATTGTCTTGACACCATCACCTATGTGCAGTTGTCCAAACAACAATAAAGTTTGCCATTATTTATCATTATCTAAATGTCATTTCAAAACATTAAAGATATTTAGTTATCAGCATAATTTATACAAAATCAACAACATAAACTGTATGCTGTATTATTAAAGTCTAGATGGGTACTAAATTACTCCTGCTGGGCCTCACTCTTACATCAGTAACTCCAGACATGTCTGAGCTGCCACACATGATGATTTAGGCTCAGCAGGTTACAGAATAATTACTTTTGTCAGCAAGCAGATATTCACTGTCTTAGAAATTCACTAGAAAGCACACAAAGTGGTGTGAGAGTTTAAAACTTGATCAACAGTATTGTTCACAATAGGGAAAAGTTTCTGGTGGGAACACGGTGAGCTTTATAGTAGCAGAACAATAGCCCAGGCAAGTGAAGCATTCCACACATATTTAGAGTTTTCTGAGCCTGCCTTTGAACAGCAGTGTCAGTGGCAACAAAAAAAGCTAACAAGACTACAGATAAAATGGGCTCAAGTTCATGTGGGTGTGAACATGAACATGTGGAAGAGACAGCGTCACAAACCTCTGGTTTATTTCAAGCTAACAGAACAAGACAGTCGACAGCTACAGCAGTTAGAAGCCAATGACATGTTAAAGAGCCGATACTTAAAACTGCTAATTAACAGGACTATCAACCAGGCCTTAACAGCACAGTAGCACAATAACAGGCTTCTGCAGCCTTTAATTACATGCTGCCGTCTTGTTCTTTGGTTTACTTTACCACTAGAGAGCCACTGTGCACTTTAATTAGGACTGAAACACTTTAGTTTCTTCCTTCTGAATGACAGCAGGAGATTATAAGCAATCAAGTGACCTCAGAGTGCTCCCAAAGACCTTGACATTTTAAAATTCAGAAGCAACACAAACACACACGTATCAGGTTAGTGCCATACAACTATTTCTACACAGTTGATAGTACACAAAGCTACAAGGTACTCCTTTAGAAGGCGTTAAGGAGCTCAGGTTTTAGAGTGTAAAGCTATCCACTACAAACTACTTAAAAAAAGTTATTTCTCAACAAGAAAGACTGAGAAGAAGAAATGCTAAGTCATAAGCTGCTTCCACACATGCATCGCCCACTCAGACGCTGTCACTGAATACCAGGAGAATTACCAGCTGTGTTCACACTCACACAGACTTTAGGTGGACTTTGTACTAGGGTGCTGGCAGGAAAAGGTCATTGTTGTGTCAGTGCAGGTCGACTCGGATGTTCATTCACACATGCAGCTCACCCAAATAAAGTCCAGAGAAAGTCCGGAGTCCAGTGTATTTGTGAAAGCAGCTTTTTTCATGAAATGCATTACTACAAATGTTTTGTTTTTTTATTTAAACAACTCAAAACAAAAGAACTAACAATAACAATAACATTACATTACTAACATAAGTTAGTAATGTAATGCTATTTGATTTTGATTTAATTAATCCCCAACTTCCTGGATGTTTATTGTAAAGCAGGTGAACTATCTTTGTCCTAAAACTTTGTGTTTTTGAGCTGCAGCTTTAATTTCCACTGTTGTCATTTCCTAAACTAAAACCTTGACTGTATATGGTCTCTGGGCAGGTTAATGGTCCGGGTGAAACATTAGCTAGGTCAACATTCAGTCTTGTCATTTGCGCTTCTAGGAACGATTGTGGAAAGAAAAAGAAAAAAGAAAAAAAACAGCAGTTGTTTGCTTTACAACATGTGGTTTTCTAAAAATAGCTTGAATGTCACTGATGGATACTGTTGTTGCTTCAAGCATTGAGCTCCTGGTATACAAGAATGTTCAGACCCTACTTCCAACATGAGAGTACACAAAGGAATATAAGCCATTAGCTGTTCCATAAACGATAGACCATATTTTCGTATCCATATTGGTATTTGTAGTGTAATATTAAAAACATTATTGCTTGAAAGCCTGGCTGCTTTTGCAGCTCACTGCAGCAGCATAAACCACAGCTCAGAGGCTATGCCAAGGTGATGGACCAAATAGATATCACACATGACTTAGGTCTTAGGTTTGTTCTCAGGAAACTGCTTGAAGACACTGCTATGATGACTTTATATGAACATAATTCTATGTTTGTTTTACACATTTGGGAAACTAATACAAATATAAGGGCTGGATTTCTTTCAGTATCTTTATACATTTTATTTTGCTTTCATTCACAATAAATCAAAAATCTGTTAATATTTGCTCAATAATTACTGAAAAAACGCTGAAAACTAAACTTAACTTATGTTAAAAAGTTATTTATTCAGTTCTTAAAAGCATAAAAACACAACCAGAGGGATCAGCTTCCTAGAGGAGACACCACCCCTCAGTTCAAAGTCAGGAAGCTCATGTTCTCTGTGATAAACTCAAACTAAATACACATAAATATACCAAACAAATGCTCACTAAAACAAACACACCTATTATTGGTTCAAGTTCATGACTAATATCTTATCTATAATAAAACACAAAACACAGCACAGCTTTGGATGTTAATATGTAAACAACGAGCTCCACTAAGCTCTAAGCACTGTCTAAAGTATTTCAGACACGTACAGCATCTGGTTATTTTTATCTTTTGGTTGTCAGTGGAGATATTACTGCTTTTTGAGCAATCCTGCACACGATTAAGATGTAAGAAACCCCTCAAAAAAAAATAAAAAATAAAAATAAACTAGGGCTGGGGTGATGCTCAACATGATCGATTCCAGTAAATGCAATACGTGAAGCATCACAATGTTTACATTTATCCCAAATTAATGTGTCTCTCACTGCCATGCTGAAAATGTGTCTTTATCCAAACTGTGGGATTTTTATGACCGGAGACCTAATAAAATGATGCTCTGTGCTGTGTAAACAAAACATCCAAAACGATAAGACAGCAGCCTGAGTATTTATCACAGTGAGATTTGTCTGATTGTTGGTTGGCATCAGTGCCTGAGTAGTCACTGATTTCCTAACTGTTGCATTTCAGGCAAGAAGTCAATGGAAGACTTCTTATAGCAGATGCTAACAGCTAACAATGGCAGATTAGAGTAAACAAGACCTGTCCTAATTAGGTCTACCATGCAGCATAATTTTAACATATGTGAAAGTTTTGTTTGAAATCATTTTTCAGCTATTGTTTTTCTGTCAGACATTATGGTTATTATTATCATCATCATCATTTGGCAATGCAACAAAAGGATTAATCAACTAATCTGAAATAATTATCTCAATCAAAACATCGACTGATTATTAATAAATAGTTATTGTTAGATACTGATGGGTTATTTTTGTCAATAATTGTTAGGTACAACAAGATTGTTCTTATTTTGTTTATTTGACTACAAACACCAAGCTTGGACATTTACTTGAAGTTGAAGAGTGATAATTTTGTCAGTTGAGCATCTATTATTATTTTACTGCAGTTTTATCAACTGTATTTTCATCAGTCCATACATTGGGTTTCTGCTTTTATCCCTGTTTTATGTTATAGCAGTGTAATAAATAATTGCTACATAACATCTGATGATAAAAAAATATAGTAGAGGCTAAGTGCCAGTGGAGGTTCTGATGTGACAAACCCAGAACAGCGATCCCAAAAATCGAGACTCTTACCTTTTGTATTCTCTTTGGGTCTTTGATGGGGCCTTCCCTTGGTGGGACTTTCCCAAACAGCTTCCACCCTGGATCTCTCTGCTCCACTGGCCGACTTTCCTTTACCCTCCTGGCAAACAGGCTCCTGAGAGAAAATGAGGAAAGGGAATTAGCCTAGTGGAGAAATTAATTAGGTTATTGTAACACAGAGCAAAAAGTGGAACACAGACTCCTTCAGTAGGTCACCGTTTGGGCCCAGAGAGCTTCTTAACTCTGTGTTCTTGTAGCTAAGATAAGCTCAAAGAGTTAGAGCTAATAACAAAGCCATGCAGGTCAACCAGAGGGCATTTTAACAATCTATGTAACATTGTGTGAGCTGGCAGCCTCATCACGGTCTTTGGACTAGTGAGACTGGACAGCAGCATGGTACTTCCAGTGTCCACCGTCTGTCTGCTCTGCACTTAAAACTAAAACAAAAAAGAAAGAACTAGAAGAGAGTCTGCATGCCATATTTAGCTTCCATCCACCTGGTGATTGAAAACCACATGCAAACTGCTGAAAAGTCTTCCTCTTTTCAGCAGGCTTCACTGCACCATTTAGCCAGCCGCTGTTTTTGCTTCTACGCCAGTGCAGTGTCACAGAGCTGTTGGTGAAGGCTTTAATTAAAAGCCTGAATAGCACCTGGATGAAACGAAAGGGGACAGAACAGTCAGAGTAAAGGTCTATAACATAAGTGTCCATCCTACGCTTTGTTAGCTTGAATCTCAGCGAGTCCCCATGGCAACAGCCTTACGCAATGATGTTGATGCATAAATAAAATATACATTTGGTTTAATATTAATAACACCGAATAGATAGTGTTGGCCCTAAGGATGTAATGATTCTCTAAATCCATGTTTTGGCCTTTTCCTCTTTTTCAGTACGATGTAAATAAAAAAATACAATGAATAGCATAACAATTACCAACAAAAACAACAACAACAACAACAACAGAAAGTTGCCCCCCAGTCCCAGCCCAGTAGCCACAAGAAGAAGAGGTTGAAATACACAGGTTGTCTCAGACGTGCGGGCCACTGCACAGCCTGACCTGACCCCGCTGGTCTTCCTCCACAGTAGTGATGACAGGATGCATGCTGCTGAACACTGAGCAGATACAGCTTCATTCACTATTAAATGACGCTTCTGCTGCAGGCTTCTGGGTTTGCTGTTGAAAAACAGCCGTCATCGAGACACGGTGAGAGGTGGCCTCCTCTCTATGCTCACTGCTAACTCACTGAAATCTAATCTCCCATGAAGAATCAACTTTCCATAATGACAATGAATCTCTATCATGAATATACAACTACTACCTTATTTGGTTTACAATTGTTCTCTCATGGATGGACGCTCACGTGTATAGCAGTTGTGTTTCTGTCAATCTGTTTGATGCAGCTGCCAATCAAAACACACTGCTTATTGCAGAACCACCCACACGGTAGGCTGCACAATATCATGAACATCTGCAATGTGCGATAACACTGTGCAATGTGCGTTGGTGATATAACTGGTGATTAGGTGTGCAACATGGAATTTAATCATTTAGATTTAAATTAGACTAAAGAAGAAGGAGCCAATCTTTACTTTAGTTTAAAGTGTTGAAATGTTTAGGCTACGAGATCAACTACACCTGTTTTAGTCTAAAGTCAAACCAACATGACTGATTCCTGTCCAAACTGAAATATGATTTCTAATTTTCTGAAGCCGACCAAAAGCAAATGCGTCCCAAGTTGGGTTTGAGTATCTAACCTCTACTGACCAGTGTAGACATGTATATAAATATTCATGAGTGTTTTTCATCGACCATTTATGGCCAATTGTTGGAGTGTTTTAGGTGGAATATGAGGCTCACCAAACATTATGATTTAGAGAGGAAAATTGTCTGGATTTACAAAAATGTTTTGCTTCACCTCATTACTCATACTGTAGTATTCGCAGTTGCTAGTTTCCCATCAGTCCGGTGTGTTTTCCAATCTGTTTACTGATACTGTAGCACACAAAGTGGTATGGAAGGTATTTCCTCATTCTGTGGGTGAAGAAGCTGAGTTACATTGACTACAGTGACTTGAAAGTAAGGGCCAGCACAGACTGTGTACAACATGCAGTTACTGTATTCCAACAGTGGCATTCAAACGTTTAAGCCATTTTCAGAACTGACCTGTGTAAAACACTGAATAGAACAATTTTATAACATGTTAAAAAGTTTCCTTAAAGAGATAAGAAAAAAAATAGCTTGAAGACATTAATTGGTAAGGCTCTCGCAGACTGTATTTGTATCTGCTGCTAGAGGAAGCTGTCATCTGAATACGAGAATGTGAGCTGTAATTGAAGTCCAAAGAAAACAAGGAAACATCAGCTTTTAGCTCACAAGGAAACAATGGATGAGTGAAAAGGAATGAAATCCAATTACAGCTAAAAACTAACTCAAGTCTCCCTTACTAGCTTTCATCTGGGCAATCGATACACTTCTCATTGTCTGCATCAGCGTTTTGACACCACAGTTCTTGTTATAAATCCTAATGTGCCCCATGTTCCACACGTAAGATCAGGTGATCACAGCTGAGGTGTCTCAGCTTGATCGAGAGAAGATACTTCGAGGAGGAGAGAAGAAATACTAATGAAAAGCTCAGGGTCAATCTGAGAGAGTTGAGAGTTTAAGTATTCCTTCCACTTAGAAAGACCACAAGACATAGTCAAAAGCTCTGGCCCAATCTGAGACGTAGATCTGACAGAAAGTAGCTCTTCTACTTGTGAAGGCCAAGATGTACAGTCGAAAGCTCTGGAAAAAGTTTGAACGTTCCAAAAGTTGATGTGTTCCAACAAAAACATGCAAACTCTAACAGCAGTAAATCATTATTCATTTACTGAAAGTCTCGTATCACACCAAAATATCAGCACACAATTAATCTTGGGTGGAAAAACTCAACCGGGCCACGAACTACGGGGAGTGGTGAACTTGAGTAACCCTGTGAGCCACCATAAAAGAATGCTTCACAGATCGAAGGGCAAGGAACAACTAACCACTTGACTTGAAATCTGAACACGTGACACGCTAATTTTTTTTTTTGTACAAGACAATATCGTGCATATAAGCATAAAAACAAACAAAAACAAATGTTGCCAAAGCAGGAGCGCGATTTGCATTCAGTCTGGGCCAAATGTGCTTCAATGTTACAGCTGAATGGCTGCAAATACAGTGCTGAATTGAACCACTGAGCAAGCACTTGTGGAAGAATTTTAGTTTTTCGTAACACTTCGCTCTTGACGTGTGCAAATAAAGTGATAAGGTGACCCGGTGTTTTGTATGTTTGAGCCGACAATGAGAACACCTGTCACAGAAATACCAAGCAAGCTAGCACAAGCAGCGGAGCAGTGATTTTTCCTATCATAAAAAGGCATGACTGAGCAAGACAAAGCTGCTCCCGGCAGTTTTAGAACAGTCAGCAAGAACACACTATATCCAGAGGCCATGTAGCTCTAGAGAAAGCAGGCTGTCCAGAACAAAAGCCACATTATTCAATTGGTGATCTAATCACTGTTGCTTGCATGCATACAAAAGAGACAGAAACCTCAGCCACTGACCACATGGTTTAACAACTGCCATCAATGAGGTAAATACGTTTTCGTTATCCTACCTGTCAATGTACAGAAGAAGAGATGGAACTGCCATCCTGCGCTTTCACTGAATTAACTTGATCTCCACGAAAACTTGCGAAGAAGTTATTTGTAAACACAAAAGATGAAGTAAAAAGCCTCCGTTCAGCGAGAATTCAGGCCAACAGTTTCCATAGCTTTAGTTAAACAGATATCAAAAGTCCCACACAGCTGCTACGCTCAGGCAGAGAAAGACTGAACAGGCTGCTGCTCCGCAGTGAGAGGTTTGACATAACAAATGGGAGGGAGGAATGGGTGTGAGAACCATGAGTCTGGAGGGCACAGAGAGAGAGCGAGTGACTTCTCCATGTGATAAAAAAGTGATAACAGAGCAGTGTGGGAGGGAGGGGGATCAATGCTCACTATGTGATGTATTTATTAAAAAATACAATAAAAATCCATGTTAGTAGCAGTTACTTGAAAACTAATTAATGACTTATTACATGACTGACCATCATGTACAAACCCACTGCCAGCATGGCTAAAAACTTAAGTCATTCTGAAAATCTATGTTTTATTGACTCGTTCACATTTAATCATTTAATCAATGTCATCATCAGTATCGCACCAGCAGCAGATATAACACTGGTTATTATATTGTTATGCAATACCAAGGCTGTTCTTTATTACTTATTGAGGCTTGAAACCTTGAACCTTGCACACACATGTCATGGAGCACAGCAGGGTGCAGGTACATGTGAGGAAAATAATATTCTACCAGCAGCGCAGTGCAAGATGAAAGTATAAACTTGACTAGGTGCTGGAAAATCCCCGCCCCTGTCTCTTTAAGGAAAACTCAACCAGGCCTCAGCTGAAAGTGGAATGTGGCAAAGCAGTGAGAGGATATGAGAAGTCTGCATGATGATTATTCTAGGAATGATGAAACTACTTTTACAAACACTTTGAGGAACTTCAAATTAATTTATAGGTAGGTTGGCATTCATCATTAACACAGCAAGACACACAGATACTGCATGTGAGTAATACTACAAGTGCTAATGAAGGATCTTGTGTTAATCTGAACATCACTTCAGGCTAACGTAGTAGTAGTTTACTAGTACTTCTTACGAGACCTGTAACAGCTCACAAAAGTCACAGTTCAGATAGAATCACAGATCAAATTAATTTGATCATTTAAAGTATGCAAATGTCAATGTACAAATGAAACTACAGTGGTGGTGGTAGAAACTTTAAGTTTCACAATTAATCCACAGTTCACGTGTGTGATCCAAACAGATCACGTATTACCTGCAGTCTGTCACACCACTAGTCACCACTATTGAGCTATTAAAAACCATTTAATCCGTAAGTAAATTATTGGTTACAGCCAGTGTAGCCAGTAGTCTGTGCAACGTTGTTACACAACCTCAGCTGAAGCCTGAAACTGTAGTTCATGCTTCAGATTAATTCCAAAGTCCAGTACACTAGTTTCATTAATATCATATCCATATTTTAAGCTTATGAGCATAATATTTTAACAAGGACGTTAAAGAGACCACAATATTAGTATTAGTATAGTATAATAAAGTAGTATAATAAAAAATTGTAATTGAAAAATTAAATAAAATGTTGCCATTACTGCAATGTGTCAGATTACATTTTACTAAATGGGTACCCAATGGGACTTATTGGCCAATACCAAATGAATACCAAAAGGACTTTTGAGTATTTTCTGTCTGGCCACAACTTTTTACTAATAATCAATTAATCTTTGTAAAATACTCTTTTCCACAGCTTCTTGTACTCTTTTATTTAAGAATATGAAACAAACACATCCCCGGTCACAAGCATACGGAATGGAGAAGTAAAACGTGAAACAGCCTGGCAGCATCCTCTTCCTCAGCTACAGATAGTGACGCTAGGATCTACGGTACAGGGATGTAAGGTATAAGCACTGTGGCTGTGGTTTCATCAGTCAAGCTCTATGAAATGTGTTTATGTGTAAATCTCTATTGTCCTTGAGTCCTGAATTTAGAGCAACTAATAATGACAGAGAAGCCTTGAAGCTAAACTCTGCTAATGTTGCGCCATGTTCAGCAGAGCAGAGGCTCACATTCTGAGTCAGCTGTAATACGCAAGAGGGGTGGAAGAGTGACAGGGATGTCTTAACCAAGCAAGGTTTGTTAATGATCCTTGAGTAACTTCTGTATAACTACAACTAGATAAAGAGCTGCAATGAGAGGAAGTACAATCTATAATTATCTGATTATAATAAGCCAACTGCCCACTTTTATCATTATAAAAATATATAACTATACAAATAAGTTTTATTTCTTATAAAATATTTGTATGCATTAAAGACACAGTTCTGAGCTACAGCTGAACTTACCTGTTGAACAAACTGGCCAGAGGTCCCAGTTTCCTTTGCCTGCCATCTTCTTCCTGCTTCGTTACACCTGACCCTGGATGCGATCGTACGGGGCTCCATAAGTCTCTGGGCGATGACAGCGTCACGTCTGTGAAGTGAGCCGTGCCGCTGTCGTCCGTCTCCAAGGTGACGATGGCGCTGGAGTCAGAAGTGACGGTGAAGTCTAGGATGTCTTCGTTTGAGACCGACAGCTCTGTGCTCATGCTGGAAACACTGCACACGGAGATGTCATCGCTACGGTTCAAGACTCCGCCCCCGACGCCCATGCCAGTGGTGGTGGATAATCTGAGGGTGGGGCTGAAAAGGCGGACTGAGTCGTACCCGCTGCGGGGGAAGGTGGAGGATTTGCGGATGGCGTTGCCATCAGAGGAATCATCATTCAAAGGTAAAGTGGCAGGAGAATCGTGACTGGAGTCCAGGACGAGGCCTGCGTCGCCTGGGCGTTGGTGATTGTGCAGGATGGGCTCTGGAGGATTGATCTCCAGAGTGGGGATGCCTGAATCCTGGGAAGCCAAGCTGTGGCTGTCCTGCTCCAGGTCTGAGTAGCTTTTCTGGGGGCTGCTGTAATAGATGGGTGTGGAGGAGAGAGATGGTTTGGAAGTGGGCAGGACGGGCTCACTGTGGGGGATCGTGCCGACTTCATGACAGCAGCGACTGGTGTGATCATGGAGGTCGGAGGTATTTGGCTCTTTGACTAGTGAACCATTCTCCACGATGGGTTGTTCAGACACACCTTGAAAACAAAGACATTACAATTCAAATATTCTGATATTAACAGTTGTTTTTACAGCCATTTTACTGACCAGAATCTAAGCAACAAAAATGCTGAAAAAGGCTGAGCTCCAATCGATTCTATAGAAATCAGGGCCCGAGGTTTATTAATTACCAGTGTTAATTTCATTATTGAAAACTATCAAGGGTGGAACCATCTATGGTCTCGTAGTCCAGCTCTGCTGCAGCTCCACTGTGCTGTGTTCATGCATGGTGCATAAAACCCATGAGACTAAACCAAAATAAAAAGTATCCTTTGAGAGTTAGAACTAAGATGAATCGTCAACGAATAAACAGTAAACAATAATGTGTCGTATTCTTCTTAAGTCTCATTTAAGAACACAAATTAAACAGGTTCCTCTGCTGCCCAAAATACCTCTAGTTCAAAAGTTGATTCTGCTGCTTGACCAGCTGCTTTACATTCAGTAAGAAGCTCTCGCATTCAGTAAAGAAGCTGTGTGGGACATCGTGGGAGAAATCGGTTTAAAAACTAAATTAATGAGTTACATGGACTTTTGCATTTATCTTGCAATGGCTGAGTACAACGGCTCAAACTATGAAAGCTATAGAACAAAGATGACCTCTTATTTGATATAAAAAGCATGGATATACATCAATATTACATAAATATTATGAACACGGGATAAAAATTAGATAAAATGCAACTTACAAAAACTCCTCAAAATAAACAAAAGTCAGAATTAAGAAAAATCTAATGATTAAAATTTGTTTAAAAATAATTTACATTTTCATCAAATGACAAATTACATTAAAATCAGGTACTAAAATGATCTGTTATTTATGTATTTTGTATATATCATAGTGTCTGATGCAAATTTAAGTTGCTAATCTTTTCCCACTAGTGTTCATTTTTACTGTGAAGACCACTGAAACCATTTAAACTATGCAATGCAATACAATACAAAACACCTACACTGTTAGGAAATTACTGATCAGCACTGAATCATTGTCAAATGTTAAAAAGCCACATTATGTAATATTCGGGGGGTTAATATTACACATACTATTAATGATTAATAGTAGGAAGTCACCACAACCCAATTACTGTAACTACATTATATATATATATAATGTTGGAAAGAGATTAATCATTCACATCTTTGTGACAGTTACAGACTACATCGATCAATCAAACAAAACAATAGTGGGTTTATTAAACACAAAGTTTTCTTCTAATAGACCATTAGAGGCATGTATGTGGACGCTTTCCAAGATGAAAGCTAACACGACTGTAACTGGATTCTTTATTGTAATGTGAACAGGGCTCCAAGCAGGGCGACAGCATGCTTCAGCCTCAGCTGGGGAGCTAAGCTAAAGCTGGGGCAGCTCTTTGGCTGCATTAATGTAGCTTCAGGCTCTTGTGGGCAGATACACTCACATGGCTTTCTGTTGTACACTTCACCTGCAGCCGACAGCACACAGCACAGTGTGAAAGTGTTTTGCTTTTCAACAGGAACTAAGGAGAAATGTGGGTTCTGGACACACACACAAAGATTTGTCTTTTGTAGAGCTTTAAAAGTGTCTACAATAAAATGACTGATCAAGCGTAAAAAAAAAATATTTTCTCAAGATCTCAAGATATTTCACATTGTAACAAATATATTCTATTTAATTATCAACTCAAAACCTACGACAAAGTCTAAAACAGGCTCTAATGTGTTCCAAAGTGCTGAGACAAAGCCAGATTCTTACTAAAGCTCTAAACCCTGACCTGCAAATTGTCATGTGATTACTGGTCGACTGTGTCCAAAAGCACAGCGACAGGTTGTTCCTGTGCCTCTGTGGAAATAATCTACAACTCCAGCACATAAATAAACATCAGATCGGCTACAAAGCCCTTATTTTTACCATGTACTGCTGTAAAATTGCCACCCATGTTTACAAATGAAGTATCTCTTGTGAGGTTTAACAATCATAAAGCAGTAAATGTGAACTGTGAGAAGGCCACACCAACACAGTCATGTGTGTTCTTGTTTTTTTAAACAAAGCTGTGGTTATTGTCTACATAATAAAACCACCCATTCAAATACACACCTTGATCCTGTCATCATTTATAAGCAATATGAGGAAATTGATTATGTCTTTTCAAAGAAAGGGGTTGTCTGAATTAGTGCACAAAGCTAATTCCTACGAGTCATTTTATCAGACTGGAATGCACTGAGAAATATACAGGCCTGTAGTCATTTCTGAACCTGGTTTGATTTTAAGTGCATCTGTCACATTTGATTTCAGTACATTTTAATGCTAAGAATCACCTATACACAATCTTAAACGTGACAGCAGTGACTAATGGTTCCAAATCATATTAATTTGTAGTTTAACTCAACGAGAGCTGATATTTGAAATATTCCCTAAACTGAATACTAGCTTTAAAACATCATGGTTTAATAACTGTGGGGTTCAAATGTTAAATGTTGTCTAAGCAAATGCCTCTTCCTGCTTCAAAAGTATACCAAATCAGAAATTGATAATTGAAAAAAAAGTGTCTTCAAGTCATTTAAAAAATGTTAAGAGCCAGAGTTTATTAACTGTGTGGAAGTTTAATTTTGATCTCAGCAAGTGGCCATAAGAGTGTAAATCAAAAACAGGCTTCAGCAATTCAGAAAATGTCACGGTACATTAACTGTTAGGTATACAGTTTACAGTGTATTAAAAGTATGCCGAATTGAAGACTTGTTTGAAATATTTCACATGTGCTAAGAGTGGTGGTTTGTAAACTGTGGAACTTCGTGAAAGTGGAGGCTGTGCTTAACTTTGCATTTTTTTAAAGAGCAGTTTGGCGTGACCAGAGGGGACAGCAGGACGAAGCAATATGAGGAACAACTGTGATAATTTCCTTTGAAAACTGACACAGAGCATCGTAGTGACCTACCACAGCGGCTGTTTCTCCGGTCCTGGGTGCCGAGGGTCGTGTTCGCCATGGTCCCGGTTGATGCTACAGGTGGGTGGCAGCGGTCCACCAGCCGGAGCGCTGCATGGTGATGCTGATACTACTGCCGTACTACCATCACCTCCCCGACTCCTCCTCAACGCAGCTTAGTGTACACAAACAGCACCCAGGTCAATTATCGGTACAAACACACGTATTCATATCTAAGAAAAGTCAGTTATGGAAAACGCAGAGACACAACGTCGAACCAGAGTTGCTGGCCAAGTGCACTTGCTGCTGACGCCAACTCACTGATTTTAGCAGCGCTTCCTCAAGTGGAACCAAATTAAGTTAAACTGCGACAGACATTTGTGTGGCTGTCACTGCTCGGTTACAGGAGATGAATCATTTACCCGGCGTTCAGCGTGTGTTACCAACAAGCACATTTCACAAGTTTATCCGCTGTCGTTGACATTTCATACCTGTCTCAACGCTTCCGCCGCCATTTTAAAACAAACTTGTAACGAGAGTGAGACGTAATCGAATCAAGAATGTTCACCGTCGATGGATTCACCTGTGTGGACCTGAAGACATTAATAATCGACCTCACAACCATCCACAACCACAACCAAGGTTTTTGTTGAGGAAGGTCACTTCCCATCGACTAAACTTGTTTATGGAGATTTTCTGTGTCGTTGTTGTCGCAAACGCTAAAAATATTGTACATTATTTATAAAATATCGTTTTCAGTGTGTAAAAATGTTTTTTAACGTTAAGCTACTCTAAAAGCATTCAGGCTGATTTAATTCTATTATTGGCTGAAACCAGTGTGGTCCTGTGACACATATTTATCAGATGTTCATAAAGGTTCAATTCTGCTTAAGGATTCATTTGAAACTACAGAAATGTTTACAAGACGCAGCAAACAGTGAAACCAAATTGTCGAGCCCACAGAAAATGCTTTAGGAAAACTTTAAGATGTTCAGAATAGCTTTAAACTAAAAATCTATCCACAAAATAAGTTATTTACGGGCTTTATATCGTTATTTAGCATCTAGTGTTTTGAGCATTGTTTGAATTGAATTGAATTTCCAATAAATCCACACGTCAAAACAGATATAACTTGGATTATTTCATGACTTCCTATTCATCTATTTCCATCATATGACAGAGGGTGATAATAAAAATAGCTGTTTTTCCAATTGTATATGTGTATTTAATACAATGTTTAAAGCACAAGCACGAAATAAGAGCTGTTATATGATGTTAATGAGTAGATCAGCATCCCCACCCTGCCATCTAGTGTCACCACAAGGTTACGAGCTGAAACATAAACCAGCTCTACAGTAGCCACTTTGGCAAATAACAGTAAGAAGCAAAGAAGACACAGGCTGAGGTTTGCTTTATTTCTTTATTAGATGTTAAGAAAATTCCACAATGAAACAAAATAATTTACTCAGGGTGTACATGAAATTAGAACAACACAGCTACTCGGGACAGATGGGATTTGGGAGCACAGAGGAAAAGTATGAGAACGGGAGGGTGAAGGAGCATCATCTCATGATGGGAATGAAAAGACGACGAAAACTCAAGTTTTCAGTGCTGGATATGTTCTTCAGACCACAGTGCAATCGAAACTTGGCCACCCTGTCAGTGTTGTTCCAAACGCATATACCCTCACTGAATGTATTTTCTCGTCATACATGTTTTGTTGGTTGATTTTTTTTTCTAACACAGCTTATCAAAATGGAAGAATTAAATGGAGTAAAGTGTGATGCATTCCTTTGAACTCCCATCTAAGTGCTTTTTGTGACTTTTAGCTTCTTGCACACGTTTGCTGACAGATTCTCACACACACACACACACAAACAAGCAAACAGTCATATTAACATTCTTTCAATCACTGATGTAACTTCACTCTTTTTTTTTTTTTTTTTTAAACTAAAATATTTTGTTTAATCCAACATAAAAATATGGAGTGTGACATATGCATGCTGCATTTTTATAGACACTCCTTGGTTGTTGTTTTTTTACCTCGGGTGCCTCTCACTCAAACATGCTAAATTAACTGAATGACTTTTCTCCATTTACTCTTGAATGTTTATATGCGCCAAGGTTATTGCATAGGACTCAGGGTTCTTAAATTCACCTCTGCATTGCTTATGCAATCTACAATGGCTTAGTTTTGTTTGTAAAACTATAGCATTAGATTAATGACAGACACATCTATGGTTGCTCGGCACAAACTGTTAATTTCTGCTCTACAATCAAAAGCAGGTTTAACATTAATGCATCAATGCACTGTCACAGGTCTGAGTGTAGGTTATGCAGTATGTGTACATTAAAAAATTCCTGAGTGTCTGATGACTGTTAAAGAAAGGTGACAAGACCCTGAAGTTTAGTACCTTTCATTAAGCTACTTGAAGGGAAGGGGTCCTTTTCAATTAAAGCGGCATTGGAGGGAACAAACCATCGACTTTGCAGTTTTCAAATGAGAAAGCCATTACCGAAGCCTCGCTGCGATTGAGACAACTTCACCTGCGACAGTGCATTACAGTGAGTCTTGTTCAGGGTGCATTTCAAATATCGAGGGCACTAATGCATTTGTATTTTTGCGAATGTATGTCGTCACATACACTCGTTTCTCTGAGATAAAGTAGTACACTCTGAACCCGTGCCTTCACAAGTTCTCTGCCGACACAAGCTCACACACAAACACTGAGACGTTACTCAATAGTTCAATGAGATATATTGTAAACCCCAAGAAAAGAAAAGAAAACACACTTCATATGGAAAAAAAAGAAAAAAAAAAAAAAAAGCATTTGTACCTTAGTGTAATTTTGACGTGTTTTTTGGTTTGACCTTTGCCCTGCCACATATACGTAGATTTGTTTAATTACTAATGTTCATAACAGTGGACAGTTGGTGCTGATTTTTGCCTTTTCTGTTGGGTGGGGGACAATGAACTGAAACAAAGTGTAGAAACAAGAGATCTGAATATCTGCAAGTATTTTCTGAATGAGCTGTTACAGACCTGGCAACTAAGAGGTTACCTTCAAATGAAAATCACCACATTAAGCAAGAATCGCAATCAAGGAAAACGGTTTTTGCCTCTTTTCCACCATTTTTGCAAAAAGATATTCATGGAGTCTGACTGTCGTGGACTACAAACGAAACTACGCTATGCCGTCTACGCAATCACAGCCATGTTATGAACCTCAACTTCAAAAAGGTTTTTGAACATATTTATAGCACCAATAGTCTGTACCATAGAAATTACGAAAAGGAAAACAAATTTTCATTCAGTTGCAACATGGGTGCCTGCAGAAATGGCTGCTGTCATGTCTTTATGATGGGACTTCACCCCAAAACAAACATTTTTTCCCCATAATTCTTTTACAGCATTGCATTTCAAGTAGCTCATTAGTATTTTAGCCAACAAAACTCCTTTTGATTTCCTGTTTAATATATTTTTTTTATTTTAGCCTAACAAACCATACTAAGTCTA
>OMLM01006994.1:1499-13206 GCA_900302695.1 Helostoma temminkii | reverse complement strand
CGGGTGTGTGTGTGTGTGTGTGTGTGTGTGTGTGTGTGTGTGTGTGTGCAAATGTGAAGTTGCGTTTTGCTGCTGGAAGAAAAAACATAAAGAAAGAAAGGTGAGACTGCTGTTTAACCTTCAATCAACTTTAAAGCTTCACCTCTCCCTCGACTTTAATTACATAATTGAATTAATCTACTCAACACTGATATCCTGGTTATTGAATTGAGTGATTAAGCTTTCGCGTCTCAATCAATTATATTCTTGTCTGTTAATTATGAAATGAACTGCAGTACATTTCTGGAGATTTCTCAAATGCAATGCAACCTCTGCCGCTCGGCTTCCATTAATCAGATTTCCGCGTTCTTCGAAGGCATTTTTGTCATTACTCCGCGGGTCAAACGTGGCTGCAGACCTGAAGGCTGTGGATTAATTGATGTCTAATTAGGTAATTGCCACAGTGCCAGTTTTGATTAAGAAGCACGAGGCGGAGCGAGTGCTGAGCAAAGCTGCTTCCTGCAGGCCACAGCAAAAGATTACATTTAGCTTGCTTTCCTTTTTTTTTTTTTTGCTGTAGGGTGGGTGTGTGCGTGCGTGTGGGTGCGCGCTCTCTGTTTTCAGTATCTATTTAATCTGGCATCCTTATAGATGGCTGTTTCTGCCAGCAAAGGCAAAACCAAATAAGTGATGAGCTTAGTCAAATGATATCATTTATTATAATGAGATTAAGTTAAATTCAAAATAATCATTTTTAGCATATTTCTTTAAAAAAAAAAAAAAAAACACTTTCAGATTTGGTTTGATCATAGTTTGGATTTGCACTGTGTGTTATGGCTGCCATCAGCTTGACCACAACTGCTCCTTTCTTAAGCTAAATCAAATACTAGTGTTGGACGGCCTTTACGCACTCACATCTCACACCTGACACCAGTTCACTTCCTAGTTTCATGTGCTGTGATTGGCCCACCTCCACCTGTGTTGCTCGCTGATGATGTCTGAATATGTATTGGTGTCAGGTGTGACATCTGAGTGCATGAGAGGCCGTCTGACGCTGCTGTTGTGTTAGTAATAAGCTTGGCACATGGAACCCTGAACACACCCCTCACTCTTCTGAGAGCATTTGAATATCTTAAAAGATCTCAAATCTTTACTGTGTCATCATCTAGCTAATGTCATAGTTTGACTTGATGAATCATATCCCATCATATACACTTATTTCTTTAAATCCATTGTTAGTTTTTTCTGTAGGCGCAAGACAGCAGGTGCAGGATTTTTCAGATCTGGTGTCTTAATTACACATTAAAGGTCAGAATTGTACCTACCAACTCAGAATTTTGATTAAGAATCTCATAATGCACAATCACCTTGACTACTCTTCAGCTATTTCTCTTTTCTTGGCAATAGTCCTCTTCTAAAAAAGCTGATTATTTGAGAAGCCAAAATGGAATTTTTTATTCAGTTCCTGATTTGTTCCATGTGCATTTAGCACCTACCTCTAATCACAACCACTCCTCTTTGAAGTTGAACCCTCTCCCCGCTTTTCCCTACCCGTTAATTTACTGCACCAGGTTTGACTTAGACTTCAGCTCTGGTTCTGTTTTGACAAGATGGACCACCTTGAATTCAACAAACGTGTCAGAGGTAGGCAGCACTGAATCATGTCCACCGTTGGAAACCACAAGCAGTTAAAACTGAGACACAGAGAGGAGGGCCTCCAGAATTTCCAAATGAGAAAACAATTAGATCATTTCTATAATTCATGGGTGCGACCACAGCTCAGGCCCAGAGAAGCTTTGAGTGTGAAGTGCTCCATATGCTTGTGGTGGTTTTTCAGGCCTGATCTGCTCAGTGCTGGCCCGACCTGCTCCGTGGAGGCTGAGGTGTGGGCAGGTAATGCGAACAAGCCATTATGGACTATAAAAGATTTATGGATCTTCAGTGCTCCCCCCACTTCATTTGCAGGTGGGATGTTAGCAAAGTGGCTAGATGTGGAACAAAATGGTCGGAAGGTTTTGCCACTCTGTGGTATAGACCTTTGTTTTTTACCCACTGCTTTTTACTCGTACCTCAGTGAGTGGATGGCTGTTAAACTAAAGGACGCTGTTGTCAGTTTGAGATTATATTGCAAATATACATTTAGTGAATTCTATTATTTATAGCAACATTTTATAAAACCTCTTGAAATAGAATAGATGCACAGCTTAATTTAGGTACCAAAACACATTTTAGCAAAGGTTTTAGTTTCATTTGCATCAATTTAAAGTCATTTCTGCCTCAAAAACTAACAGGTAGAAGTTGCTGCACCGTCTTACACCATATTACGCTAATATCTTCTGTTGCTAAGGTGTAGAGTCTGTTTTGGATGCTAAAAAGCTCCTTCAAGCTGAGTGGGGTTGGGAAATAATTCTCTGTATATCAGAAGATACAGAAATATTTTGTATTGATTTCATTTATATTTTGAGTTGAAATTTAAAAGATCATTGGTGTTTTCTTACCAACACAGTCTCTGGCATTTCTCTGAGATGTTAATAAATCATTTGTATGTGGGAGAAGCTACATACATATTTCATTTGACACATTAACTGCTTTTACAGCCTAATATACAGCTACAGAAACAACAGCCTCCCCCTACATCCCCCAACTAACTTGAAAGCTAAACAGCTGGCCTGACAGGAGGGCTGATGTTCCACTGTTTCGTGTGCATCCGTTACCAGCATTAGCCCCTCTGCTAGCCACTAGGGTAAGCTGGGGCAGCAGCAGGGAACTGATCCTCTGTTGTTTGTCTGTTTGCAACGGGACCCAACATCTGGTCCTCGTTCTCTTAGAAGGCCTCATGCTGTCACCCTTTAGGTGACAAATACAAGGGCCAGCTGAATTCCTGTAATGTAATGTCTCATTTGCTAGATGGAAAGTGTTCAGTGTCACCTGAGCTTTTGAGTATTCTTAGGAAGCCTTTTAAAAGATTGCGTCGCTCAAATTAATAATTACACGTAACCATGCAGATAGTTCTGCTTCTGGTATGACTACATGCTGCTGCTGAAAATTATAAAGATGTCCAACAATTTAACATTGCACTTCCAAAAATACATTAAAATCAAGGCAGCAATCTCAAGATGTTTTAAGGCACAGGCCATATGGCACAAGGATCCTACAATTACTGTTGTTGTTGTGGTTCCACATTTTCAGCAAACTCATTGAAGCTTACACACTTCCTGCACTCCTCTTTGCATGAGCGCTTACAAGCACAACATCATGTGCAAGAAGATGAAGAAGAACTGGTTCACGCTGCAGAAGTAGCTCATTTACTGTTGCACTTTAATTCAAAGCCATCCTTTTTCAGAATGTGCTGTCATAGCTGCAGCGCATGGAAGGCTGTGTGCTCACATGCGTGGCAATGCTAAGTAAGCGTGTAAGTATTCCAAATGTCAGCCCGGCTCATCGTCGTTATTAATGAGCTTCAGGTGGCAGCACAGGATCATTTTCCATGGAAATTCAATGCATTTTAAATAGCAATATCAACATTCCTAGCTAGGATTTACATAAGGTAATTGCAGGATGCTGAAAGTACCTTCTAGCTGGCAATGGATTTTTTTTTCCTTCTTAGCTTCAGTAATACAGTCAAGTGCATTAAGTAGGCAATAAATACAAGGCAAGACTGTATCAGCGCTCTGTGACAGATAATGGCTCCTCTCCAGAATATCTATTTATTTACCCTTGGACAGTTACAGCTGCTTTTGTAGCAGAGACACACACCTCCACCATGTGAGCCACTGCCCTGCCCATCCTGATCTGCTAAAGATTTCACAACCTCAGTCTTAGGTAGTGCGTTTTCCTGCTGTGATTGAGTATTGGAATACTGTTGGAGAAGAGAGATGGGACCCCGCGTTACACCTCTCTGAGGTCTACCTGCAGCAGCTGCTACGAGGGTCTGGGGAAATTAACTGTAGATAGAGAGTGAGAACACAAAGACAACAGTGCCGAGTTGTATGCATGCAGAGGTGGACTGGGACTACACTACAATCAGATGAATATTTCTACTCTAAAAAGGTGCACATTTACCTCTTAGGCTGTGTCAACTGGTTGTTATAATATCTTCCTCCAGGCTGGAATATTAACATCAAGAGTACAGTCTGCCTTTTCCATGATGGGGAGCACTATGGGTCTTAGGTGGTAGTTAGCCTGTGTAGGTCTGTGACACAGCGTCATTAGAAAAATGGGGTGAGCTGGCTGACTTCCCCTCCTTCCACTGCACGAACACGCTCTTACCCCAGCGGAGACCCTGCAATTATGTGTTAGTGGCATGCATGGGTGTTTCTGGAGCCTCTAAGTGATGATTACACTCAGAACGTGCTGTGTGGGACTGACAGAGGAGCGTGGTGCAGCCAGCTGCCAAACCAAAAAGAGGTTTCTTGTTTGGGAATACAACCCCAATTCCAAAAAACTACGCACTCTGTATAAAATCTATATAAAAACAGATTACAATTATTTACAAATCTCATAAACCCATATTTGATTCACAATTACAAATATAAAACATGAATTGGTTATGGTTAAGTGAGAAAAAGTATTCTTTTAAGAAAAAATAATTGAAATTTAATGGGACAGAGACAAGACAGGAAAAAGCAGGAGATACTAACAAGGAAGAACTGGAAGAACATTGTGCAACTAATTATGTTAATTGGCAACATGTCTGTAACATGGTTGGGTATAAAAAGAGCATTTTAGAGTCACAGTCTCACAGAAGTAAAGATGGGCAGAAGTTCACCAGTCTGTGAAAAGCTGTGTCTACATATTTCAGAATTTAAGATTGAAAGAATCTCAGCATTTACAGCATTTGGAGAATCTTTGTACACAAAAGGAAAAGGCCGAAATGCAATATTGGATGTCTGTGATCTTCGGGCCCTCAAACAGCACTGCATTAAATATAGGTATGATTCTGCAGTTCGGGCTTTTCACCAACTGAAAATATTTGCTTCATCTCGAAACACAAAATACGACAGCAAAGACCCAGGACCGCTGAGCAGTTAGAAATCAGGTAAGATCAGATAAGAATGGAACAACATTTCTCTCCCAAAGCTCCAGCAGCTGGTCTCCTTGGTTCACAGACATTTACAGACTGCAGAAGAGGAGATGCTACTTTGTGGTAAACATAGACTGTCATTTATGAGATTTGCAAATCATTGCATGCAGTGTCCCAACTTCACACAACCTCAAGGTATTGGGGGTCTGCACCTGCTGCACTCTCATTATTATGTTTCTATCCATCGTTGTTAATGTTCTGCTGTTCTTTTCTCACCTCTTCTTTTCTCTCTGTCTTGTCACTCACCGCAACCAACCGAGGCAGATGGCCGCCCGCCCTTAGCCAGGTTCTGCTGGAGCTGCTTCAGTTAAAAGGAGTTTTTTCTCTCCACTGTTGCCCAGTGCTTTCTCATGGGAGGTTTGTTGGGTTTCTCTCTAAATAACTTTGTAAGGTTCTGACCTTAATATGTGAAGTACCTCGACATGACATGTTGTGATTTGGCGCTATATAAATAAAAATTGGAATTGGACGGAGATGTGAGGATGAGGTCGAACGATAAGAACTGACAGTGAAACAGAAAGAACTAGGTGCTCTGATTAAAGTGAAGAGGGAGGTGGCTCGCTGTGTTTTTCTCTGTCTCATTAACACTGTTGGCTCAAGAATCTGTTAGCTAGCAGCACATGTATTCCCCTGATGAAGCCTTTCTCCTCTGAGGTTGTAATTAGGACATTTCACCCACAGCCTTTGTAACACAGCTCCGATTGGAGGAAAGGCCCTGTGTAATTACAGAGGCCCCGGGCCCTCTGATGCTGTTGGAAGGGGGGATTGGACTAAACAAATTACAAACAAGAATTTAATTAAAGCATCAACAGCTTCACACTAGGACGTCTACATTTGATCAGACAGTTTCTTGATGGGAAACGTTTCTGCTTCTGACTTGTGGAAGTTTTCTTCCTCTCACTGCAGGTAAACCTTTCAGAGGGAGGGCCCGACTCCTTTGCCAGCTCTCTCCTAAGCTCATTTGATTTGCTCCTGTGCCAACGTCTTACTTAATTAGCCTGCACATTTTTACGGGCATAAATCGCTTTTACATCACTGCCAACGGAGCGCACCGCAAAGTGGGTCGATCATATATTATGCTGATCCTCCTTGGCTCAGTCAAAGCCATACATTACATTTGAATTTGTCGAAGAGCTGAGGGCCCCCGTCATAATTCTTCTTTGTTGTGCTGTCAGCGCTAATCTCTCCCCAGGGGTCTCGGCATCAGCTCTCTCCTTCTTTCTCATCTCTGCCCCCAGATCGGATGAGTAAAGGGACACGGGGAGCCAGGAGGGCACCCACACATGTCTCCATCACCCTGCAGCCCCTCCTTACACATAAACCTGCCTCCCACCTTCCCCTCACTCCTTCATGACTGAGCTCAAGGCCTCACCTTAAAGTGTTTGTGATGTAGATGACACATTTGGAAAAAGCGGAAACATTTGCCTGCACCATGAGAATTCTAACATCTCTCTCCTGTTGCTTTTATTAAACTTAGATCCCACACTCACCGTCCTTCTCTTCATTTGCTTGTGTATGTGCAGGTAATAGAAAATTTTTCAAAGGTGCTGCTGATTTGGACAGTGGACAAAGACAGCGAGCTTTTGTTTCATTTAATTCTTCTTTTGCATTTTCCAGTAAGTTCCTGGAGCTGGGCCATCACTCAAAACAGTTTTCATTTGTTTCCATCTGTTAAGAACTTTCTTTCTCTTGTGCAATGCATTGTTGAACAATACTGACTATTATCTTTAGGTTTACCCACCATTTATTAGTAGTATTTAATTTAGCCACTTTTCCATTATTCAAAACTTTTGACAGAAAAGATAATAGTAAGATAAAAAGTAAGATAATCTTACTTTCAACAGCATCTCACAGTCTTGCATCATGTATTTGTGACTCATTTCAAACCACTCAGCTGCAATAAAATCCATCAGCAGAAGTATGAACAAACCGTGTCGTTCTTTCTCTCTGCAGAGTCCCTTTTCTCCCACTAGGGTGTAGTGAAGAACGTGGATTCTCCCTCTCATCTGCGGCACACATACATACCTGCTCCAGGCTGGGCTGTTTATTCTCCTTGGATTAACTTCCCCAAACGTCCACCCTCCCTCCTCTTCTTCATCTTCCACCTCCTCACCCACCTCCACACAACTAGAGACACTTGGCTCTTAAGTACATGGCAAATCTGCTCTGACTGAGCTTGTAAACACACACACACTCACTCACTCACGAAATCAAGCTTTTGCCACCGCTCCTTTTGGGTCTTCTCTGCATTAGCATGGAAGTCATCCATATTGATGTTGGGAGATTTATGTTCTGCCAGCCTCTTTGTTTTATCTTTTTTTTTTTGCCTCCTTGCCCTCTTTTACCCAGGCAACGCTTTCTGAGAATCAGGGAGGGGGTGATTAAGGCGAGGAAAGATGGAGGAGTGGTTTGACCGAGGACCCCAGGGTGGTGGGGGTGGAGGTGGGATGGCTTGTAGCCCCAGTCCCCCTGGTGATGAGGTGGAGCCTAATTGATTTGTCAATGTGGAGCCATCTGGCACAAAAACATGGGGCTCCAACCTGTTCTCCTCCCTGAGATGGGAGGGGTCATGAAGAGAGTCGGGTTGGATGACACACTAGCGACACACACCCACTTCTTGGGATTTTATGATATCACTTTATTTCCTCACTCACACACCCTTTGTTAAGGATAAAATGTGCCTCCCTCTGTTTCTTATTTCAGGTTCTGGATCACTTCCACACCATCCACCTTGGCACACATTACCCCCCAAAGGACACACCCAGTTAATGATGATGGGGGGCACAGCAGAACCCAGAGGCACACACACCACAGGCCAAACTGGAAACACACATGGGGGCTCAGGCAGAGAGAAAAAGGTCAGGAGCGTTGATGGACGCCGGCGCAGAAATGAGGCCTCCAGTGTCTTAATGAAAAGAGCTTTAGGAAATGGGGACAGACGGAGACAGAAGGAGAGAATAGTTACTGCCTGCACTGATTAGGATCCCTCCTCATCATCTTGTTTTACTCCCTCCCCCGTTCCATCCCTTTAGTTCCCTCTGTTGCCCTTCCTCTGACTCGGGGCCTCATTTCTTGGGGTATATTAAAGTTATTGATAAGAAAAGCAAATTAATGTGTGTCTGTATGACTGATACAAAGTGTATTGATAAGAACTGGCATTAGTTTTGTCAGTTTAAGCACAAAAATGACCATCAGAATCTCTTGGCAGAGAACATTTCTACTAAAAAGCTCATCACTAAAATGTTGGCACTTTCGCATCCCTGGAGCGAAGACAAGATGTCTCCAAGTAAAATCTGAACATGTATTTTAGGATGTTGTGCATCACTGGAAACTTCAGATTATTTCTAAAATAAACTCTTTTAAAAATAAGACTGACTCAAGTTGCCCAAGAGGGGGAAGTGTAGCCGAAGCTGAAAATGCTTTGACGCTGACTGACATGCACTTGCAGAGCAGAGTAACCTGTCTCCTGGTCCTGACCCTCCTGATTCTGTAAGTCTGATCTGTTCTCTGCTGTTTCTGGCCGCCTGGACTGAATCTGTTTCTGGACACTGGACTATCATTATTGGATTGTGGATTTTTTTTGGATCTGATGATAAATTCTTTCTGTGTTTTGACCTGGAGCTCTTCTAAACCCCCTGATTATGACCTACCTGATGGGCCACATGGTTGATGCCATAGGTGGCGGCCATCTTGAAACAGATCTAGAAATGACACCATTATCATGACCTCTGTGAATTCTCTGTTTCCTGTTTTCCTGTTCCTGTTTTCTTTAGCCTCAGTTCACCCGTATCTATTATTTACTGTGCTTAGTTCCTTAGTCACAGGCCTTCATAGATTGAATATTAATGTTGCTCCCTTTCTGCTACATAAGTAAATGAAATACAGTTTGTTAACCTATTAACAACTTCACAAGGCCCTTAGTACATTTGTGAAAATGACATTGTTAAAGTTCTGTTCCTAAGCAGAGCCTTAGGGATACAGGTCGCAGGTCACGTACTTCATGCAGCCTTGAATAGTTCTAATGATGTGATTGAGATCCATCAAGAAAAGCAGGATTTAGCAGCAAAAACAACTATTTTACAACAGAACCAGATCAGATCATATTTATCTGCCTAGTAGTCCTAACAGTGCAGTGAGTGCTAACAGTGCTAATAGTGATTAACTAACTTAACATCTTAATCTGTTAATATGGATGATAATGAGCTAAACTGCTGTAAAACATAATGTCAACTTCCTCTAATAATTGCTTCTAGATCAAAAATATAATGTCACGATCCCAGCTGTTTCAGCTTGTTATCAGAGGGAAAATGTGCTGGAGACGTCAGCACTCTCCTAAATTTGTCCCTAAATCTCCTAAATCTTAAATCTCTGTCCCCAAGCGGCTAAAAACCCTAAATGAATCATTTCACCACCTTGTGTACACACATAAATGAACCATCATCTTGACAAATTAATCAGGAGGGCTGGTTCTGCTCTAGGCGTGCATCTTTAGCCTCTATGTTAAGATGTTATCTAAACTCCTCTCAGTCCTGGACAATCCCTCCCACCCACTACACAGTGTGCTGGAAGGTGACAGGAGATCCTTTCTCCCTGTGGCCATTAGACTTTACAACTCCTCCACCTACTACAAAGGGGTGTGTGACTGACACATCATAAACATTGTTATTTGTGTCAATATTAACAAGGGGGAGAGGAACGACAATGATACCATTATTATGATTTATGTCAGTACTGTTTAATTGCATCAATTGTTTTGGACTTCTTGTATGTGCTATTTTTGTTTTTTGTGTTGGAGTGGATCTTTTTTCTTCTGATTGCCATTGTCATCAAAGTAATTCCCATATTTTACTTTCCACCTAACAGAAATATTGAATTTATATTTAATATTTTCTTTCAGGACATTTTGTTTGTTTGGAATATGTGTGTGTAGGTCTTGAAGTGGTACAGTTCTTAATATACCGCACTTTTGAATCATAGTTTGCCTGCTACTTTATTTGAGGTTTGAAGTTTTTATAGCATCTTGGCTTCATAATGTCTGGACACCAAAATATTGGATTGGTCTTCATAAAATTTCAATGTGATGAGTGAAGGGATTCTTTCCACAGACGAAGATTAATCAATAAATAGTCAGTTCAATCAATCACAAGTTATATAATGGTGATAATACTTATTTAGTATGATGGTTATACCATGCAACCAGTGCCACCCCAACAGTTTCTAACTGTTCTTAAAGCAGTAATTGAACAATAAAATGACAATTAGAAACTCCCTCCATATGATCTGGTGTCTCCCAAAAAACAATAGTGGAAATATTTAGAGAATGCACTATTTAATATGGTAATTCACTTGTCACCATCTGTGGTGCTTCTTGGAAATTATTCTTATTTTAAATTAAATTCCATGAGAAGAGCAGTTTTCTTTGTTTTGTTTTTTGATTGCTTATGCCTGCTGCAAAAAGTTTAATGTGTTCAATCTCCAACTGGAAAAAAGAGGAGCCCACTACTCGGTCACAGTAGATAAATTAGCTGATGAGGAGGATGCCTTTAGAAAAAAGGACATACCACCTTGGGTCAACTCTTCAGAACAAGAAATGTAAAGAACTCACCAAACTACATTTTCTTGATGTTTATTGCCTTTTTCAACTGATTATATTCTTGAATGATTATATTTTTTCTCTTTATATTTCCATGTTATATTACTTTGTATGACAATCCGTGCTCTTTGTTCTACTGTTGTTGTTAAACTTCACTTCTTTTGTCATGCTATTGCCCCAAATTCATTTGCTTCAACAAAATGTGAAACCCAATAAAAATAATTTAAATAAATAACTTGGCTGCTGTGGTGCTGTGCTAAACATGCACAGCGGCATTCATTCACAGGGAATCATTCACCCACCTGCCCACAACCAAAACCTCAGGCCACCTCTTACTTCATGTAAATATTTCTAGTTTTCCACCAACCAGTGAATGACACACAAATAATCACATCTGTGGTTTATGAGGGGTTATTCAACTTCCCCACTGGCTCAAATCACCGCTTTCCTCCCTGTGATTCATCTATTGTGTGACAAACTTGTAAACACTTTCAAAAGCCACTAAAATTTAAGCTTTATCGTTATCATCATACTATAAATGTGGTTCTCAGTGTCTGGCTTAGCTTGTTGTCAGTTGTTTATTGAGTGACCATATAAAATAGTTTTTTCCTTAATTAGTAAATACCTTCACTTTTTACACTGTGATGTAAAAACCTTCAGAGTTTGTCTTAGACACAACAGCAGCTCTGCTGTTAGCAGAGGGGAGGAAAACCAAACTGATGATAATTGCTGAATTCAAAACACCAGGTGCTGTCCAAGCCTCTCAGCCTGATTAACTAGAGGAGAAACAGAGATCTCATATATATGATGTTGAAATGTGTGTGAGGAGGAGTGAAGGAACCAAGGCTATGAGGGAGTGCTGCGGCTGTGTGAGAGGTAAATGGAAGGTGGAAAGGCGGTGTGACGACCAAGGTTGCTAATGCACAGAACATCGCCTTTTAACCTCGTCTCACACTCCCATGAAACATGCGCGCACACAAACATCTCCCAGCGGAGGCGGACAAAGGCCAAGGTTAAAGGTCAATTCTAGCAAAGAGTGTACACCGGGGGGG
>OMLM01006984.1:86597-98551 GCA_900302695.1 Helostoma temminkii | reverse complement strand
TATGCTACCATGACCTGCACCAGGACCTATTATTATTATTATTATTATTATCATTAATATTATTATTATTTTAGCTCAGTGGAAACATACTGTGAGCTGGAAAAGAGTTTTTTCTGTTGCTCTTCCTTTTCTCTCTTCACTTTCCACTCACACTAACTAGACAAACAATGCAATTGAAACCCCTTCCCCCGTTTCAAATATTTGTCAACACAACACCAATAACATACACTCATCATTCAGCAAACACTGATTCTAAATATTGAGATTAGAATGCGTTGATCCAGCTAATAAAACAGCTGTGGACTCTGTTCCCTAAGCACCTCAAGATTTTTTAGAATAAAGAATGGGAATAGCCTGTATGTACCTCATGCTTTTTTTATCCACATTTATAACAATAAAAAACATCTATAAAGAGAAGTAGAACAAACTGTAGTCTAGAACATTTTGAAGCTGTAAGATTTGGGTGATTCCTTGAACCTTCATTTTATAGGTGCCATCAAACAATCTTACAGATGGTAAGCAACAACAAAACAAAAGAACTCAATGACCTGGCGTGATAAATGTGGGCTGTGGCTAAATGCTGCATATCTCTGAACTGATAACATTATTATTCCACAGCTATCGCTGAACTTTGAGTGTTTAAAGCAAACAATTCAACATCTGCGGCAAACAAAGGGTCACAGTCGAGCAGAATCCTAATGAGACAAGATAAAGATGGAAAGAGAGGGAGCTGCCCTGAAGGTGAATGTCCCGCAGAATCATCTGCTCTGAATTGTCTCGAACACTGGGTCACATGGGAGCCATCACTTACATGTTACTAACCTATGCTAACTGCCTGGATAGGGATCTTCAGTCAATCAGAAGCTGAAAGACACCAGCTCACCCTGTCACCCGCCATTCCACTGTAATCTGAAACGGTGTCTTCCTGCTTCTGATTGACAACATGTAGCATGTATTTTAAGAAGGGCTTTAGAACGAAGTTAATAAAATTAAAGTGAATGCTGATTACTGTGAGGAATCATTCTCCAAAGTAATAAACTAATTGATGGGTTTCAAAACCAATTTAAATGAGATCTGACACTAAAAGACCAAAAAACTGAGAATCAGCTGTTATGAACAGAAGACTAATGTTAGAATGTACGTAATAATGTGTCAGGCATTATTCTCTATCAAACCACCCATCTTTGGTGCCGTTTCAGCCTACAAAACTGAATGAAATAGCCAATTACTACAAGTAAGGACTGTGAAGGGAATTCACATGTAACAATATACAATTTACTACCATGTATTACAATATATAGTCCAAGAGGAGCGGCTTGTTTTCTCCACCCACCATTTAATACTTTTCTACCACGTCATCTGTCCACTTATAAAGTGTTTTAATAATGCAGGACAGGTGTGGGAGGCTGAAGTAAGGCATTAAAATTTATAGCAGGGTCCTGCAAAGGCTTTCCATTAGTCTTCTATTATTTGGTACAGAACACAAATGTGCTTTCAGCAAAGTGCAGCAAAAAAAAAAAAAGAAAAGAAAAAGAAAAACTACTCACCCAAGATAATTTTCTGTATTCTATATGATAAAGTAAGATTTTAACATATTTTGGCAAGTTTTGTGATTACAACATCATGTTTAATGACAAATGTAGCACATCAAAGAGTATTAATTAAATTAAATTTGGAAAGAATTAAGATGCAGAGCAACTCCACAAAACCCTTTAGAAACTGAATTAATATTGATTATTAATGTTGATGATGTGATGCAACAGGTTAAACATTGGTAACATTTTGAATTCTCTCACGTGTTCTTGAATAAAGCATTCATCATTGTGAAATAAATACATGCTACCCCTCTACATTTGTATCTTGGTTGCCTTTTTATGGTTCATCTCTCCATCTTAAAACAAAACTACATCTCAAAAACACTATGCTGTGAGGTTTCCACATACTCACACTGTAACTACACTTTCAGGTTACTAGGCCATTTTCCTCTGTTTTTTAGTTACTTACTAGGAGCAGCCTGTTCTGTCTCTGTGGGCTCCTCCTCTGGTTTCTGGGGAGGACCCTTGATCTTGTAGAGCAGAGCAAGGAGGCGGCCTTTTATCGAGGTGTCCTGCTCGTCCTCCTCCTCCTCCACTGGAATTCCTGCAAGTAAAAACACATTTCTGTGAGACAACCGGACTTTCAGCACTTTGAAATAGTAGCACTGGTGTTAAAGTACAATTTATTTGTTCTTAAAAGTGTACTTATACGCCATATGTTGTTGTTTATGTAGTGTTAGTTAGAAAACACACATTATATATGAACTATAACGAAGAATATTAAATAACTGTTGTAGAAGCAATTTGACCCTACCACAATGTAAACGCAGTTCTTCATGGAAAGAGTTAAGTTCATCCTGGATCTCCTCGGGACAGGGGCAGTCCTCCCCTGCACTGAAATTCAACAGTATGTTGATCTGCAGGAAACAAACAGAAAAATAAGGGTAGAAGCAGAGATTGCGTTTGACTTTCTCTGTGTCCATCCTTTTGACAGACAGGCTTCAAACAATTCCATCATAATGTGTTTTTTAAAGACACTGAAAGACATATTTAAAAGCACAATGTGCAATTTAAGTGAGAGCAATTGTCGCATTAGTAATCAGTCCACTCTGCATTGACCAGCCCTAAGTTTAACCTGCTTCACTATGCTCTTCTACTATATGCTACACTCAGCCATGTTCTACACAGCCATACAGGTATTCATATAGGTGAACTAGGCTATTTCATAGAGCGGCAATTCGGCAGAGGTGGCTGAGGATGGTGTGAATCACCTGATCTCAAAAGGTCTGTTTAAAAGGATGAACAACTACGTTTTTCTCTGCAGAAGTTCATGTCAATCTCTGATAAGGACCATGTATCCTATCAGTGCTTAAGCTAATTAATAACTACCGTAACAACAAACTTAGGTTTAAGAAACAGTATTGAGGTGATTCAGCAGTTATTTACAGCAGAGAGTTCTCACAAACTGAATTTAGACCATAAAATTCCTGCATTGTGAGACAATAAATAATAAAGCAAATACAAGGGATCAGTTTTAGGGAATGGTGTACACATTACAGCTTATATGAACCAATATAGTTTCCCCATCATATATCACAATGATTCAAAGTTAGGTCAAAAGTGGATAACTATAGCGCAGTCGATATAGTGGGTCCACAAACGCCAAGGGTGGTGGTACAATTCTCAGGTCCTCCCAGTGACATGTTTAAGTGTCCTTGTGCACGACACTAAATGTTCAAGTAGTAGCATACTGAATGGCAGCAGTCCAAAACAACACATGGGATCAATAAAGTATTAATAAAAGGGGCAGTATCCACTGGGGCAACACTTTGGAAACTATTGAAATTTCTTCTGCATGGGTGAACCCATTATGCCAAAAAATAATAGCCATTACAATCTCAATTATAGACCCTTTGAAGGGTACGCTACTTGTTCCCAGAGTAACAGATTCAAACAAATACACACTGCCCTGCTGACACAGCATAACAAAACTTTAGTTTAACCTCTCAAAAGTAGAAGAGGGTGATGGCTTCAACATCTGATCTATGTGTTTTAATATCCAGTTTTAATTAGTGATTTTCACCAGAGCTTGCAAACTATTACAAGGCACGATAGATTGATGTTTCTACAGTATTTGACAATGAATCTTTAACTGTGAACTTCTTAATATAGGAAATTGTATTTAAAAAAAAGTGGAACACAGCATACTGTAAATTTCCCCTTTGGGAGAAATTCTTCTTTTTAAAGCCAGGTATTAAACTCTCACTGCTCAGTGAAGTCACTTCAAGTTCAATTTGGCCTCACATATGGCCCAAGTGACCCTATGGGAATACCAGCTGAAAATAAAGTTAAGGAACAACTGGGAACTAAAAGGCAGTCAGAACCGTAAAACCCAGTGTTCCGGTCTGTGCCTACGACTCTGTTCACATCAAGGTCACTGATATTTTTTCCCACCCCAAGGCCCAAGTGTTCCAGTATAAAACCTCCAACAACTCTGAACATAAATTACATTTCAGACAGGGATGTAAACAGTTTCTCATAGGCCTTCTACTCCGAATCAGTATGGTACCTGCTCCTGAGGGGGAGAACGAAACTCTTTGGTTTTCTTGGCAGTGACAGCAGCTGACATGTTTAGTGCCAGCATCAGCTCATTGTAGCGGAACTTCTGGTTGAACTGCAGCTTGGACACAAAGTTGTCAGAGAAAGAGACGATAGACTCGATGCGGTGCTTCAGCTCACAGTCACAGAAGTAGTGCAGCAGCTCACACATCTGAAAGAACAGAAACACATTCAAACAAATCAAATCAAAAGGAATTTGGAATTCTAAACTGCAAGTTTCTCTTTTTCTGTCTTTTCTAGCGATTTCTAAGAGATTATCTGCCTCCATCTCCATGGTGCATAGATTAAAGCTAATCAGCTTTTAAGACTGACAGCATAGTGAATGTTTTCTTATTGATAGAAACATTAGTATTCAATCACATCTTCCTTTGCAGTCACTTCTCACAGATAATGTACAAAGGCAACAAATTACTGACAAGTGGTGAATTAATGTACCAAATCAGATGAAGGCAAAACAAAAATGTAATTAAAATCCTGGCACATAAATTGATGTCCTTAATTTCATAAAAATTTATTTAAATATATTTACTAAAATGTGTGCATGTTTTCATGATCATTTTTTTCATCACCTGGTGTTTGACAGACTCGGGCAGTGACTTCTCCAACAGGCCTTTAACAGGGGGTTTACTTTCCTTGGTATCCTCCTCCCCTGCCTCCACAGCCTTTTCCTCATTTTTGCTCACATCCTCCTTCTCCCCCGACACAGCCACCTCATCACCCTTGATTTCCTCATCCTCTTTGACTTCTCCGAACACATTGGGGTCAATAAGAAGGAGAATCAGCCTCACTTCCTCACTTGTTAGAACTCCCATGATTAACAGTGTGCCAATCAACTTGAGGATTGGGACGAACTGATACTCGACACTTCCGCCTACTGGGTCTCGGATGTGTGTCCCTCCACCCTGCACAGCTTCAGTGAGCATACTGATGGCTTTGTCTTTTAGGATGCCCAGTGGGATCTGGGGGCTGTAAAGGTACTGGTGGCGTTTGGTGCTGATGATGCCAACAGGGGAGAAGTTGACCCGAGGTTTCAGGGAGGTGCTCAGGCCCACGCCAGGCAGAGAGTGCCGTTTGGATTCATCTGGGAACAGCTTGATAGAGCGCGTCTCGTCTGTGAGGGGGATGATGAATTCATTGTTCATCATTAGGCGAGCCTCCTTTGCTGTCTCAAGATGGATGCTGACAATGATAAGAAGAACCAGTTCAATCACTGCATACGTCTTTTTGAGTCTTTTGGCATTTATACTTATCATGACATAACTATTCAATACTCTCGATCTAGGTTTAAAAATAACTTTCCCCGAGCGGTTTAAAGCTGCAATTAGCAGTAGCTCTGCAGCCCCATAGTACAAAATTACAATAATATGTCACTGGGAGGTGACAGGGATATTGATCAATACCCATGACTCAGCAGTTAAACGACTAGCTGCGGAGGTGCAGAGTGTCAAACTCTGTGGCCTATAATCACAAAACACTCCACCCACAGAGATGTTAACACCCTCAACCCAAATTTTCAGGTGACAACTATAATGTATGTTTTAGCATGTGTCTCCAGTAAATTGAGGATTTATTGATGATATGAGAATAAGAGGGAGAGATTCAATTATAGTGAATGTGTTCTGGCAATACAAATACACCACTGTCGCATTATTAATATTTATATATGACATTAATATTATGGTCTTGTGTACTTTTACATAATATTACAGTTAATGATGATGAAGTTGACGGTGTAATACTTCTAACACAGATCTTCATTAGATTATCTGATGACTAATATTCCCAATGTTCTTTTTCTGCCCATGAAAGTTGTGCCTATGAAATATTAACAATGCCACACTAAACTTTCATTATATATCACCAGCAGGAGCATTTATTATTTACCTAGTACAATTCCTCTGTAGCAAAGAGATACTGAACGCAGGAAGACAAACAAGCAGCAGCTGAACTAAGCTGCAGTAAAGGCCTGGGAAAGCATCCTGAGGGACAAAACTCAGCATTTGGTCATGTCAATGGGTTCTAGACTTCAGTAACTCATTGATTGCAAAGGATTTTCATCCAGATATTAAAGGCCATTCTTATAGTTGTAATTAGGTGCGGCATGTAGCTTAATTAGTAGGGCAGTCGTCTTTCAACCCCAGGGTGGGCAGATTCGACCCCCAGTCCTCCCGTGGCTACAGGCTCAGGTGTCTTTGGACAAGACACCGAAACCCCGTAGTAGCGCTGTTATATACATGCAGCTGTCGAAACAACAATTTCCCCAAGGGGATCAATAAAGTATCTATTATTATTATTATTATTATTATTATTATTATTAATCAGTCTGTTACATTATATATGATCTTTAAAACATGGTGGTGTGTATATGAAAATCGTAATTCCTGAATGATTAAAACGAAAGTAAGAAAGTCTTCGCTTCACTCACATCTTGAGTGTTTCACTTCAACAACTACATAATTTACAAACCTAACTGTACAGACAAGCAAGGTAATCGTCCAAATGACAGAAAGGTTATCAACTTTAAAAGTATTTGCCACTTTTTGTATTTCTTTACACATTTGTCACACTCAATTGATTCAGATCATCATCATCATCATCATCATCAATTACACAAAGATAGCCCAAATAAATTCAAAATGCTGTTTTTAAACGATCATTTAATTTATTAAGGGGAAAAAAAGGTGTCCAAACCTCCCTTTGTGAAAAAGTAATTGCCCCTTATACCTAATAATTGGTTGTGCCACCAAAGCACAACCAAGTGCACAATTTGTGTTTTTACGTTTGGTGTGTTACACATCATAACTCAAGTGAGCTTGAGGTCACAAACTGATGGCTGGACATTGTACTTCAGGATTTTCTGGTATGTCTGTATCTTTGTGTAATATTAAAATGTGTTGGATGATCTAAATTACTTAAGTGTGAAAAAAAAAAATTAGGAAGGCGGCAAATATTTGTTCACAACACTGGATACATGTTCTTGCTGTGCTTCTGCATATATACAGCAAATATGGTTATGTGATTATTAACTGGTAGTGCAATTAACAAACCTCATGAGAACATTGTAGAAGCCCTCTCTCAGCATGCCAGCGAGGTACTGGTTGTCGATGGTGTAGAGGAGCTGTGATTGGTCCAAATGGCTGCAGAGGGCATGAGCAACACGAGTATTTCCCAGTGCACAGAGGGCACAGTACAGCTTCAGTGTGTGGTAGTGGAACTTTCTCAGGTCTTCATGCTCAGATAACTCCATGATGTCTAAACACCTGGAAAAATGACAGGAAAAAAGAAGACTATAATAAAAATGGGGGTTGCTATGTGGGCAATGCAAAAGAGAAACTATTGAAGTTCTGGACCAATGTTAGATCGGTTGATGAAATGGATCAACGTCTATCAAACTGACAGACTGAAAAATGACAAAAAAAAACAAAAAACAGCTCATGGCCCAAAGCATACCACCTCATCTGTCAAACATGGTGGTGGCTCTCTAATGGTTTGTTCTTGTACGGCTGCCAACAGAACTGGCATTTATTGATTTCACTGCCTGACAGAAGGAACAGTATGAATTTACAGGTGTATAAAAGAATTATGTGTACTCCGAAATTTGGCAAGGAGAACAGAACCCATCTAATGATACTACTCTTTTTGGGTCAAATACTTTGACTGCAAATGGCACAAAACATTAAATTGATTCTGATTTTCTTCATTTTTATGTGTTTCTGTCAAATTAAGCTCTAACTTTAGGTACTCTGTATTTAAAGGAGTATACAGTTGCACTTAAACATATTTAGTTATTTAAGTGCTATTGCAAATTAGTAATTGCAAAATGCACAAACTTTCAGCCACTTACAATGAACAAATCAAACAATAGCACAACACAAAGTTGTTGGGTGTAATGTTACATGTGATTCCTCCAAATTCAACACAAAATTAAACTTTTAAAACTAAAACCTCAATGTCTGTTACTACCAAGACTTGTTGCTTGTCTTCTGCTGTCATCTAAGGATTGTTCTTTACCTGCCTGTTGTTAACTTCCCTTTTTCTGCCATGTTTAGGTTCTGTAGCCACTGTCCCTTTAACTTCGAACTTGTAAACTATGCTTCCAACACTTTCTCTAGGAACATTCAATGACTTTGTTTGTGAAAGACAAAAGGCATATGATGTCTTCTATCTCAAGCACATACAAAACTCATAAATGTAAAAGCAGCACTTAGCAATCCCACACAGATTTGCAAGACAGTATGTCAAATATAGTTTCAACAAGCATAAGAGTATAGGACAAAATTACAAAAATTACAAAATTAAATTATAATAATCAATACTGCAGGTGAATCTTAAAGGTATGCATTAGTATATTAACAAAGCCCTCCATTCTTTAATGTAGCAGACCTGTTCTCCTCAGGTATATGTACAGCCATCATCTGCAGCGGTTCCAGACACTGCACCACCCAGCCGTGCCTTTCGCTAACCCGAGCTGTCTCCACATTGAGGAAGATGTTTGGCATCCGACTCCACAACACAGCCACAATAGTCTGTACATCCAATCTTGGCGGGCACTGCGGCACCGGGTTCCTGTGTTCACTTTTAAATATGGCGGATGAGAGTGGCATGGCATCCTGTGAACAGAGGAAGAAATACAGAGTAAAGAGAAAATATAACATTATTTCAAGTTGCCATAAACGCTTAAAGTCTGAAGAAGTTTAGGAGATTTAAATGTGTGATCATTTTAAGTGAAGTTCAAGGAAGACATCCACTACTGCTCTATACAAAGCATCATGTTTAGCTTATTGGGAAAGAAACATACCTTAATCTTGACAAATTCAAACTGGAAAAGGTTTGCACTAGTAGGGAGTACAAAAACAGCTGGGAAAAGCTTGGTATTTGGTTCCACCTGAAAATAGACACACATCAACATCATGTACAAACTTAATACCATTTATCTCCATATCAAACTGATTAGATTTAAAACTGCATCAAATTAAGAAAGAAGAAAAAAAAAGAGCTACAGCAAAGGAGAGATTATTATCACAATATGTTGTGAACTAAACCCTCAGTGAAAGATCTGTGATAATTGATTTTGTATTTAATGCAGCTCTGACATTCAGCACTGGTGTCTGCTTAACACATGTCCAAATGCATTTAACTTCTAAGATCATGGATTAGTTAGCTTTTTAAATGCCAGTTCAATGAGCATTAGATGGCGTATTGATTACAGCCATCAGAGAATGAAAGAAAAGACAAAGAGACAGAGGGAAATCTTGGAGCTAAGTGGACAAAATGCTTTTCATCAGGGTAAAAGCCCCTTGATTCAGGCAGATACCTTCCCCTTTTAAAAATACCAATTCACAAATACATCAAGAGCGAAAAGAATGGAAAAACAGGAGACAGTAACAGAGATAAAGTGGACAACAAGAGTTAGACTTAGATAGAATCTTCTGAAGGCATTTCAGTGTCTAGTCAGGTATTCAATAATTGAGATCTGTGACCTGAGACGAGGATTACTGAGCAGACGTATGGCTTTGTTATTTCTCCGGTATTGAAAACACATGAGAATTCGGCTGTATAATTTCCTCACAGCCTTTGAAGTTTACATTAACTAAGTAGAGGACTGATCTTTTGAGTGCATGTGGACTATAAAACTGCCATTTTACCAAAAGGATTTACTAAAACAACAAACACTAAAAATGTCTGTGTCTAAATACAATAGTAGCAGTAACCTAAATATGCTTTATTTCAGCTTTTCAGACTCACTGTAGTCACAACTGAATACAAATAGAAAAGTTTATCAGTAAGAATATCTGTGCACCTCAGTCCCCTGTGTCCCATTACTGTGTTATCCTTATTTACCTGATATGATGTAGGCAGCTCCTTGCCATTGGCAGTGAAAGAGACGAGGCCAGTGGCCAGGTCAATCAGACAGCCGATCTCTAGGTCAGAGCTGGCATGGTTGGAGGAAGATGGGCTGACTGCATCTGCTCCACACACCATGTAGCAGTTACTCCTTTGTACACTGCAGAGAAACATGCACAAAATGAGCCTGGCGTGCATTCATCCATTTAAACATCCACAGGGCAACAAAAAACGGCATATCTTTTCATCATGCACCACATTCATCGATCTGTGTTGACTTGTGAATCTTTTTCCCAATTTATTGTGTTTACTTCACTTACCACTGAAACGGTATCGAAACAGGCTGATTAAAATATGTAAGACAATATGTCTGTTCCAAAGTCCAACTATGGTTTTATGGGAAATGGAAAACATTACACTATTGATCAAAATTCAACAATATGGTGGTATAACAAGTAATTTAAAAGTATGTTCAGATGATGGCTCTGTATATAATATTATTCAGACAGGCTCTATTGTTTTTCTATTCTAAAAAAATATTTGACATTCCCACATTTTTTTATTTTCCTGGTATTCCTTGATTTCATCTCATAAGTGCTGACAGACTGCCTGTACTAGACCTCTTAAAATTTCATATACATATTAAGTATTAAAAGAGCTTGCCTCTCATGGACACGGCCTCTCTCATCTCCCAGGGTGACTGTGACTGTTCGTGTCTTGCTGAGGCTGAAGTTCTTGATATAGTAATGATAGTCTGGCGTGACCCAGCCTACCCACACCGAGGCAGGATCTTGTCCAGCAAACACTCTCACTGAATGATAGTACTGCCAAGAAAAAGCACACACAGCACAATAGGTTACCCTTTGTGAACACAGAGCAGTCACTTAGAGCAGCATTTTTCAGGTGTCACTTGTGTTTTAGAAAATGTGGGTTGATTTACAGTTGTGATGCTTCCGTAGTCAACAGTTCCATCTTCTTTTGGAGGATGGCTGCAGAAATCACAAAAACACAACATGGTTTTATAAACAACATAGTTACCTTGGTAAAACAAGCTTTCAGTTTTTTATATTGCTGTTTTCAGGCAGAACAAATAAGTGCAGTGCTCATGTCTGACCTGAGTTTAAAGGATTCATCCAGTATCATGTCGGCAGAGTAGAACTCTACAGGCATGCTCAGTCTACAGTAGACCATGTCACTGTTGCTGTTCTGGGTGCCAAACGTCTTGTGGGTGACCTTGAGGCATGGAGGGCTGTCTATGGTTCCATCAATCCTCGTCACCTGAGGAATTAGAAGGTCAGTATGTGGGAATCAACACACAAAACCAGCGTGTCTATCAACAGCAGATGAGCTATTCAATATGCATGCACATACTAGCCTGTATCTACTGTACCCACACAGCTAGCACACAAAGGTTCAGAGAAGTTTGTCTGGCAGTTTATTTTATACAAGTTCTAAAGTTCCTTCCAACAGGCTTGAATAAACAAAATCATGTTGGTTAAGGCAGTTAATGAGATCTGGGATACATGCCCATTGGTGTTACAATGCCAAACATGATTTAGATTGCATACTGTGGTATGTTTTTTTTGTTTTGTTTTTTTAACACCTGTTACTATGAATCACTCAGTATGTGGTAGTGTGTGACTCTGTGAAATGGGTAACAGGTGAGTGATATCATTTGCTGATGAGTGTGAATTTGAACCACCTTTTATCCTAACAGTGCTGAGATCTTAGGATGTGGGGCTAGCAATTGGTTGATTTTCTTTTCTGCTGTTTTACATTTTTTTTCAAGATTTTGTATTTGTGTTTGTTGTTGTGCAGGTAAAATTAGGTTTGAATAATTTAGCTTTGTTTTGTTCGCTGAACCCACCCCGAGGATGCATTATAATATATTTTTTTTTATTTCATATATATATATAACTTTTTCATATAACTTTTTTTACTTACAGGGAGAGATCA
>OMLM01006984.1:68169-86577 GCA_900302695.1 Helostoma temminkii | reverse complement strand
GGTAATTCTACCATCCCAGTATACAGAAATATGCTTCAACTGTTACTTAAGATCACAAACCAGCCTCCTGTGGTAGCATACCAGAAGCAGTTGTGTGCAGCTTTATCAGCATTGACATAAGCTCAGATTTGAGTAAGTTTTATTATACACATTTTACAAAAATCCATAAATACAACTTGAACTGGATTTCTAATTAAATTGAGCTCTATGAAATATTCTTGTATATAAACAATTTATGTAACAAATATGTCTAATACCTTTCCTACTGGATTAATGGTACTTTTTGTAGACTATATATGGATAATAATTAACATTTAATAATTATCTGTTCATATAAAAAATATTGAAATTATATTTTAGACCACATTACCCACCTATAGTATGACATGCAAAGGTCCACACTGGCACTTATAGGGTATGTATCTTAAACATTGGGTCAAGAGCAGATGATGCAGTTGTCATGCATTGATTATTAGCATCAGATGATCATATCTAAATAAGGCATACATTATATTTTTTCACCTCAATATTCGCGTGATCCTCAGGTACATTGAAAAAGGTGGGAAGGCGCTTGCTGAACCACATGGTGATCTCTCTGTTCATGTTGACAGCAAAGGGCTCAAAGCCCTCCTGGAGACCATACATGGTGTAGTACTTAAAGGTACTGGCGTCCTTGCCCAAGTTCATACGTCCAATTTGAGACATTCCCAGACTGCACACGGGGATAAAACCTGGAGGGGGTAGGGTAATGGACATTATTCACTTGCCAGTTATCAGGAAATAAAAGGAAACTAGGGAGCATGTGTGCCCTCTGTCCTTAAGAGCTACATTTAATTAGTCTGTCAACCCTGGCAAAAATATAACTTTATATTAGCACACACTATGTTACTTAAATGTGTCTATCAGCCTTTATAAGCTTATCATTGTACTGCCATGTACAATACACTAATAGTTTGCAAACTGTTAATTCAGGAAAATATATATTACAGCAACAAATCAATACATTTTAATCATTTAACTTCTTGTGCAAATGTCTTCCCTTTCTTGTCTTTAAGGATTATTAATTTACACAGCAATGGGCTGATGCCACAATTTGACATTAGCATTTTGAATTTTTTTGTCTCAGTCATAACTCTGAATACACCAGAAAATACACACACACACACACACACACTAAATGAACAAATTAGCACTAAAATTCACTGGGTTATGATGCCCTCACCATCCTCCGCCTCAAAGTCAGCGAAGCAAAGCTCAGAGCCCTTGTTGGTGATCAGGAGCTCTCCGTTCAGGGTGAAAATCATGAATTTGTCCTCCATATTGATCATACAACCTACAACATCACCCTTCTTCCAAGGATGACCAAAGTAGCGGCTGCCTGCATGCAAACGTCGGCCCTTAAGAAAAAGGACAACGTTTTTGAAGCATATTCTTTATAGTGATGCTAAAATAGCTGTTATGATCATCATGAAGTTACTGTTTAAGGTGTCAAAAAAAAATCTGGTTTTATTTTAACATAACAAAATTCAACATAACAAAAATTGGTTTGGGAAAAAAAAACATTCAATCTTTCTTTCACATATGTATTTATACATATATACTCCAGTGTGAACTGCTCTACCCTATAGCCATCAAAGACAAAGGCTTGGTCATCCACTCCCAGTTCCACATCAGGTCTGCATCCAGGTCTGGCCCAGCCAACCTTCATATCGCCTCCACTCACAGCCTCAAACTCAAAGTACCACTTCCCAGTCTTCACTGCATAGGTCTGCTCCACACGGAAGAAGCGGATGGTCTCAATGCTCTGATCATCCGGTACATGAACAACTACCAACAGGAAAAGACACAGACAATATTTAAGATGATACAAATACCTTAATTTGGACAGCATTTTCAGTGTCAGATTATACATTACAGGTCAAGTGATTTAGGTTGACAAAAAGCTACTGTATCTTCACAACTCATTTCATAGGTTTTGGAAAGGATAATTAGCCTAATTAGCAATTGTTCAGCTAAATTTTTAATATAGACAAAAATATATCTCAGAAATGTTCACAGCTCTCACCATCTTGGTCTGGAGGATCAATTTCATATCCATAACCAACTAGAGTCCTGATGGCCTCTCTCAGACTGTCCCTGTTAGATTTCTTTGTACGCTCATCAAGTAAAGGATATGGTACCAGGCGAGGATTACGCCTGCTCTTTAAATCCTGACCCAAACAAAGGGGAAAAAAAGCAATGAATTAAAAGAAATATTCTAGGAAACTGTAAAGACTGGTCTAGTAAAGGCTGTTTTGCTGAAGTTTCAGCCACGTAACAGTTAACATAAGGATTTTTATCACTTGCCAATCAGATCCGTTCTCGGTAAGACCACAGTGTCTTTTACCTGCTGGATACCATAGGTCCATCCTTGTTTGATTCTGTCTTTGGCCCACACATTGTGTGCATTCTCGGCCAGTTTATCAACTAGAACCTCCTGACCTGCAGTCAGTTTCACATCAGAGAGGTCCAGTGGCGCAGGCTTATATCCATTAGACATCATGTAGCTGCAGCATGACAACAAAGATAAAGGTGAACAAGATTATATTTTATGACATTTATCATATACATTGCACATTTGTTACTCTATTTATTTTTTAAATGGATCTGGAGGAAAAAGAATGTAACTAAGAAATGATATGCTACATAAACAAAATTCTTGTGTTAAAATGCACTAATATCAATATCAAGTCATACTCTTTGGGTAGTTTGATTTTCTTCAGATCGTCCTCAGCGTGAACATTGACCTGGGCAACATGGCATCCTAGTGCCAACAGCGTCCTGTAAATAAAGTATAATCGTGAAGCAGAGATACTTAAAAAACACAACTGTCATTGTCCTTGGAGGCCTGTTTTTTGTTTTTTTTTTACATTTTTACTCAATCAATACACACAATTCAATCAATAACTGAAACAAACAGCAGGCCTAACTGAAGCTTACTGTAACAGCATGTTGCCTTAATAGAGCCGAGCCAAATGTTTCTACAGTCAGATGACTCAGTAGTTGGCTCAAATTAGCTTTGGACACCACATTTCTTAAAAATCAATGCTGGGATTCACTCAGGAGTTGCAAGTCATCAGAAGTGCTAATTTAATCTTAGCCCTAATCTGTTTGCGCACAGCATCCAGCAAGGAGCAGGGAGCAGCTGCAATTCCATGATTAGGTAATTGGATTATTTAACAAACTGCTTGGCCTTACTTAAGAGTTTCGCTAGACATCTGAAGGTTGTAGTTCCTTTCAGTTTCAGGCAGCTTGACGAAATCCACAAGGCAAGGGTGCTGCCTCTTGTTGTCATCACGAACCTGGAAAAAAAGCAGTTGGTCAACATTACTGTATGTTTCATCTCACAACAACAAATGTGGACTTTTTTTCTCTTTTTCTTATACAACTGTCCATCCTTAACTAATACAGATTTAAAGGCAAGAACACCCAAAAGGTAAACAGGATTAATAATGACACAGTACTCAGCAAATCTACTGGAGTGATGCTGAATTGATCTGCGGTGGACAATGGTAGATGCGTTTTTCCACTTAGACTAATTTAAGCCTGAGGTTCTGATTATTTAATGGAGCAGTGATAAGGCTGAATCAGCTCAGAGAAGACCGTTGCAGTGACAAGAAGCTCAGCTATACTGTCAGAGTTTACGAGAGAGAAATATACTGCTGCACCCAGCCTCTCAATAAAATGCTGCCAGTGTCGTTCTCTGATAATGCACCTTTGTCTGCTGTTGACAAAGGTTAAATACAAGTGAGTTGCATAGAAGGTATAAGCACACAGAGGTAAGGCAAGTTTTCAGTTATGAAGCCATATCTGACTTTAATATCGCCCTGCCTGACAAGAATCTGCAACTTGTCCAGAGAAGATTCATCTTTAATTCAATGCAATGTCACACTGAGCTCACTGAGGCTTGTTACACAACAATTAAATAAGAAGCAGCTGTTTGGACCTCAATGCTTTTCTTAATAAACTCTAAGACCTTTGCTTCCCCCACCAAGTGAAGCTTTATCATAGTCGTAATTAGAGTGGATGTCATAGTCTAGGAAGATGAGATACTCATTAAATTTGTTAAATGGCTATGGTGATGATGGCCTCAGTCTGAAACAATTCTGTTACAACCACTACAGCAGAAAACAGGCAGTGTATGTGATCAGACTTCTAACAGTTCTGCAGTGAACAGGAGTGACTGACATGACTAAAGCGAGCAAGAAACAAGCGAAGGCAGGCATTCAATGTCTTTATATGTGCTGCAAGATGACTGCAATTCCACAGTCCACCCTAATGTTTCAATATCCAACTAAAAGTAACAAGGTTCTCTTCCAAAATGCATGTGTACTGTACTGTATTTCACAATACTCAATGAGGGATATCTTTGATGCTTTTAAACTTCTTTAATCCTTTAGAGGAATTTTGCCAATTTAAAGGACAGTTCTATATGTGCCTATATTTATTCCCGTTAACAGGGACGTACTTCCATCCATCCATCTATTTTCTGAACTGCTTGGTCCCTGTAGGGGCATGCTGGAGCCTATCCCAGCTATTATTGGGTGAGAGGTGGGGTACATCCCGAACAGGTCGCCAGTCCATCAGTATGTACTTCTTTATACCTTATTTTTCATTTAAGATTTTTTAAAATATTGATGTTTAAGAACAGGTGAAACTAGATACAAAAAACATCTGTCATACAAAAGTGCAAGTGTAATCAGAGTTTCAGAAAAATGACATGTGAACAGAATAACAATGCTATATTTGGATGTATGGAAACACAACATGCAAGTGAAAACATCAGCTTTCAAAGAAACCAGGCACAACTTCACAAAGCTATAGATGCTGTAATTCCTTCATTTCCTTCCACTTATTTTTCTTTGCTTCCACTATTTCATTCCTTAACTGACCTAAAAGCATGAAAATAAATCAAACCAATATTTTCTACTCTCAGCAAAACTAAACTCTTCTCTCCACAAAGAGTACTTAAGATGCTTAAACAAATATTACCATTAATTCTTGTAAGCTCTTGCCTAGTAACTGCTGTTACTATATGTGGGTAATATAGATGTAGGATGTAGGAGTTAATGAGCCACTAATATGCATTTTCCTGGACGGAGCTGGAGTTGATCTATTTCTCTCTTGTTTTCAAATTCACCAATGTATTTTGTGTGCTGAATGTGATGATGGATTGTAGCTTTACCTTGCCATAGGTCCAGCCCAGTTCGATCTTGTTCATGCCCCACAGTTCGTGGATATTTTCTGCCAGTTTGTCTCGAACATTTTCCAGGTGAGGGGGGAGAACAATCTGAAAAGAGAGAATGAGAACAGATGGTACAGGTGGATGATAAAAGATGTTGGTGGCCCAACAAACGAAAACTGTCCTAATTTTTTCCTCCTGACTATGCAATTGTGAGATTTCTAGGGACTGTAGAAACAGTCACATTATTTTAGCCTTGTTACACTGACATAATCGTTCTATTCTTTCAGGCCAGTTCCAGTAAATATATAATGATCATGCAAGATTTCACTGATGTACTATGCTTAAGATCTCAAGGCGTAATACTGGGGAGAAGAGTGTCTGGTTTGGGAATCATGACCATGAGCTTAAGCATGTACTGGGGCAGTTTGCTGCTAAGAGGAGAGTCAGCACTTCCTAGTCTGAGGCTGTGATTCTCTGCCAGAAAATGGTGGAATGGTCTCTCTGGGTTGAAAACGAGTCAAGGAGTTTAAATACTATGGGATATTGTTCACAAGTGAGGGTAAAAGGGAGTGAGAGGCTGACAGGAGGATTGGTGCAGAATCAGCTGCAATACGGACATTATACCGGACCACTGTGGTGAAGCAGGAGCTGAGCTGAAAGACAAAGGTCCTAATTTACCAGTCGATCTACATTCCAACCATCACCTATGGTCACAAGCTCTAGGTAGTGACAGAAAGAATGAGACTGTGAATACAAATGGCAAAAATGAGCTTCCCTTAAAGGGTGACCAGTCTCATTCTTAGAAATAGGATAAAGAAGTCAAACATTCAGAGCGAACTCAGAGGAGAGCTGCTGCTACTTCAGATCGAAAGGAGTCAGTTGAGATGGTTCAGGCATCTTATCAGGATGCCACCTGGGCATGTCTAACTGGGAGAGACCCTAGGACAGACCCAGGACACGATGGACAGATTACATATATCATCTGGCCTGGGCCCATGTGGGAGCAGCTGGAGAACATGGTGAGGGATATACAGGTTAACTTACTGAAACTACTACCACCTAACTTCAGATGAGTGGTAAAGGAAGAACATAGTGTCCCCACCTGACTTGTGTCAACAGGAGTGGGGATGAAGGAGGCCTGAGAGAGGAACTGCGTTGTTCCCAGCAGGTCACGGACTCCCTCGACATCCCTCTTGTACTCCTTGACAGGCTCGACATGCATCTTCTCCTTGGGTAGCAGTGCCTCATAACATGGAGAGTAACCAGCAGGTGGCAGGAACTTGAAATCTCCATGGCGCCCACCCAACAAGAAACGTACCCTGAAAAAATTAAATGTTTTATGATGATACATAATTAAACCCGACTCCTAAATTCACCATTGTTATTCAAAAAGTTTCTTTTTACTTGTTCAATTAGGACTTTCATTTTAACTCAAATACAATTTCCGCAAACTGCACTCAGCACCTCTTCTCATTACATAACACTAGAGCTGCAGTGAAGCAACCCAGAGGCAGGGATTATCTACCTCCTTGTACTGACAAATCCTTTTGCCACAAAATCATTTTGCTTTGGAATCCATAATATAAATTTGATTAATGTTGTAAGAAGATTTGGGTGACTTTTAAGGAAAGATAATTTTCTCTTTTCTTTTGTGGAATTGTTTTATAAAAGTCACCAGAGGGCAATTCCATAACTTTAATTTAACATTACATTACTGACTAAACTCTAAAGTTACAAAAAGCTTACAAGCTGTAATGGCAGGTGTAAAAACAGCCCCAGCAAAATTTAAAAAATAGCATCTGTCTTGCTTTTTCTTATTTCCCCATTATGAACACAGAGCCTTACTTGACACCTGCAGAGAAGCTGACGACAGGGAAGAAGAATCCATCTGTGTTGAAGTTCTCAAACATGCCCTGAACAGGCTGCCCGTTGATCCTGAAGGACATGCTGGGAGCTCCCAGATCCAGACAGCAGCTGACCACATCGTCCGAGTTCAGCAGGTGCTGGTTAATGGAGGCCACGGCCCTTGGGATTCGGCCTAGACAACACAAGGCAGAGACAGAGAAGGAGGATGGATGGCAGTTACAGCTGCAAAGTCATTGCTAATTCTAGGGCAGTATGATAAGCGTGAAAGAGAGAGGGGAGCAGAAGTGGAGAATGGGTGATTAGTGTTTTTAAAAAAGGATAGCACAGGATGGATGATGGTAGGTGATAGGTCTTTAAGAAGATTTAGAAAGGACTGTAAGTGAAATAGGAGTTATGTTTTTAGGGTTAGAGAAAACAAAAGCTAACATTTAAAAGACTCAAAGCACCAAGTCCACATTTGGCTATACATGTACAAACAATGTGAAATTGTATGCGAACCCACTGAAATGTTTTGTGTGCAAGCTAATAACCCCCAGAAATTCATATAAATACATTGCTGGTGGAAAAAAGTTAACTCTTGAATTTAATAATATTTTTCTATCACCGATGGCGATGTGATTTTGTCCAGCCTGTGGAAAATGTTAAGTGTAGAGCAGGTTCCTAAATTATTCACACTAAGTTCTGCTGAGTCAAGTCCTTTCAAGTCCTTAAGACTTTCTATGTCTTCTCTCAAATAGATCTAGGTCAAAACAGATCTTGGCTTTTTTGTACTCGTGAATCAAAGCATCACATTGCGTTTTGGTTCAAAGGTTTTCTAATTGAAGCCCGCCCACCTCAAATTGACACAGCCTGATTGGATCAGAATACTAACAGTAGAGTAGTCTCTGTTGTACTCAAGCATTAAAGCACCAGTTCAGTTTGTTTCTACTTTGACATCTGTTAGGCATTTATCACTTCTTGACCAGGTGTTTTCACATAATTTTATTGTAAGTGGTCATAACATTTTGGCTCATCTTTGTATGTGTCTTTATTTTCCTACTTCTATGGGTTGCTTGTTGGTCACCTCATGTGAGAACAGCCAATAGTTAAATAATAATACAAGGTGCTTACCTGACCAGAGATGAAGTCCATCAAAGCTGTAAGAGTACAGGTCATCCCCGACACCATTGCCTCCCCATCCCTCTCCTCCACCAGGGTACGGAGCATAGCCTTTAGTATTAGCCCAGCCTACCCTCAGATGGGTTGCCTCCCCAGTGACAAAGTGGTCCACCTGGTCGATCACCAGCTCAAAATACCACTTCTTATACTGAGCTGAACCTTCAGCCATGCCCAGGAAGATGTTAGGCCTCATACTGAAGGCGATAAGAAAAACTTTTAATAATGCAAAGCACATTTAACAAAAGATGTATTCACATCAGAAGGCTTTTGTCTTTCTTTACCTCTGAACATGATTGACCAATCGAGTCTGAAGCAGCAGATCCCTCTTAGGAAGCAGGTGGTCGCAGATCAGATTTTGATTGGCTCTTACTGCCACCCCATTACAGACGCAGAGGGAACACAACACATCCAGAATCTGGAAGAGAAATAAGATTAAGATACTATTATCATGCAATTCTTATTTTTATATATAAATGAGTTGCAATACAATTGCATCACACAAAGACCTGTATAAAGGTCTCTCAAGTAAAGAGTCATAGATTTCCACCTGTTATGATCTTAGTGCCTGGTAGAATCTACAAGATAAATTTTAAACAATTGAACACTGCACGTAAAACACATGGCAGGAATGACAAGAAACAGAACAGGTATTTGATATGAAAGCAGACTCACTACAGCTACAGCACTTTCAAATAAACTGTGTTATAGTTCACACTAAGCAGCTTTATTTAATATCAAGAGTTCAGCTGCTAATGTAAGGTTACTTAAAGGTGAAAGTAAAAAATTTACACTTAGCATACCATACCTGTTACCACACTAGGAACTGTGCAACACAACAAGTTAACAAGTGTGTGCATGGTAAACTAATTAACTGTAAGGATGTTATAATGGTAATATATAGCATTTATCTAGCATTTATTTAAGAACTAATAAAATATTAATATCAAACTGTATATATATACTGTATCTGTGTGTGTATATATTGTGTTTGTATAGTCTTAAGTGCAAGATGCAACAGAAATTAATCTCTAAAAACATTAGTCTGAAGGTAATATTTTGCCAATATTTAGGTTACTGTGTTTCTACTTCTTCCCACCTTGTGGTTGCGTCCATGCTTGTAGAGTAAAGAGATGATGGATTTTATGTGCGCTCTCTGGATGATGTTCAGAGCCTCTGGGCTTTCAACCAAGATACAGTGGAGGACTTCCAGGATGCCTAACAGGTCATACAAAAATGTTACTAGCAGAAAAAATATAGACATATATAATATAATATAGACATATAGACTATACATTCTAGCAAACAAAGGGATAAAATGGTTTCCATGATACCTGATGAAGATTCCAGTCTCTCCAATTTGCTGACCAACCAGTCCAGCTTGCGGGAAAACTGGGTGCAGTTGTTTCTGTTCCCACGAATAAGTGAAGCTAAACATAAGATAAAGCCAAAAAAGTTGAATGACAGGTAAAGATGGAGATAAATGTGACAGACAATATGCCTTTTAATAAAAAAAAAAAAGAAAAGTCAATTTTCCTGTCAACATTAAGTCAATGTCTAACATCTTTATCCCACAGCTACACATTAAAGTTAAATAATTCTGTGAAACTGCCTGACACTAACAATTTTTAGACGTTTTTCTGATTGGGAAGCCACAGTGAAGTCAGCAGCTCCACTCTCCATAAAAATCTGACGTGTGTTCTCTTGTGCACCTTCTCTGTCATTCTGGGGGCATTAAAAAAATCTCCATTTTACTTTACAGTCTCATTTTTCACCATTAGGATTCAGGGACACTGGACTGATAATGTCTGCGAAACAATTTAACAGCACATTATGCCAAAGGAATACTGATGGATGTCTAATCTCTTTTAATTCTGCCATTCCACAAAAGCTATTCAATATGAACACATGGATAGAGCCGCACCACAAGGCAAGGGCAAAGGTGTTAAGCGTGAAAGACGGGTGAAATTAAAAGTGAGAGACTTAGGAGAACCAGAGTCTACAAAGACCACAGTCTTCACATAAGAAATATAGAAAGCATTTGCACTTATAATTCATGTGTCATTTATTTATTTTAAAGATAGCTGATGTAGTGTATTTAAAATTTAAACAATTTAAAATCAGCACTAATTTATTTCCAGCACTCTGGAGCAAAACCAATCATTTAGCATGAAGGATAAATCTCACATCCATTTCTTCATCTTTAGATAAACAAGCTGACTACCTGGATAGTTAACTTGCTCCAATAACTAGATGCACTAATTTTAAAACAGACCTGTGGTGTTACTATGGAGAGCAGAGGAAGCCAGGACAAACTGCTGTACAATTCATCATACAGGATTCTGCTTCACCAGATTGCCTTTGCATCCTTGGGAGTGACCCCTCTAGGGAGTGGGCTGTAGTATACACACAAGTGTATTTGTGGGTTTTGAACTTGTGTGCATGTGTGTATGTGCATGTCTGAGTACATGCTGTGGAAGTGATGATGAATACAAGGACAGTCAAGGTGAGCCGAGGGGAAGCAGTTGATGGAAAAGCTCCAACAACAAGAAAACAAACGACCCAAGAAAAACTTGCCTAAACTAAAACTTTCCAGGGTCAAAGCTTTAACATTCATGATTCAAACCAGTCCAAGAGAGATAAAGCTAATATGTGTCATGGCTTGCATTTTGTTAAAAATGCAATCATGTCTTGACATTTTAAACTACAGTTAGGCCCAGAAGTATTTGGATAGTTTTTATTATTTCGCCTACATACATGACAACAATGGATTTGAAATCAAACAAATCAACTTGTGATCAAAGCGTAGTTTTATTTTAAGAGGTTTCACATAAAGGTAGCATTCGCTTGTATGTATTAAGCCATTTTCAAGGACTGAAAGGTAGTGGTATAGGCATTTGACGGACAAGTTAAATGACCAGGTGCAAGTCCATTCCTTCATTACTTCAAGACAAATTAAGCAGATAAAAGGTCTAGAGTTGATATCAGGTATTGAATTGGTATTTGGCAGCTGTTTGCCTGGACAGGGAGATCTCAATGTAAATAAATGAGGACACCATTAAGCTCAAAAATATAAATCTATAAGAAAGATAGCAAAAACCTGGCATGTTGATTGTTTTGTTTTAGATCCATTGTGGTGGTGTATAAAGGCAAAAACTCATGTCATTGACCTAATACTTCTGGACCTAACTGTAAATGCTTTGTAATGGGTCCATCCCACACCACAGTGAAGTATGTGACTGGGACAGGGAAATACTGTACAGAGACATTCTTTTCATTTTCATTCAGACATCTTTGCTACACTCACATGTAGCTGAACATGGCAAACAGAAAACAAGAGCAGGGGTGAAGGAGTTTATGGAGGAGGAGGAGGATGAGGAGTGTAGGAGAGTAGTGGAGGGAAGATTAATACTGCATGTCTACCCCAGGGTCAACAGATGATGGCAGTGACAGAAGCTGTTGATATTTCATGTGTTCCATTTGCTCAGACCCACTTACCTAAGAGTTCATAGAGAAGGTTGAGAATATCCTTCCAGGCTGCACCCGCCTCCTCCCCAGCCATCTCTCCGAAGTGGGCAGCACTATTGTACAGGTTCATCCGATCAATGCATTTGGACAGGAGGGTCAGCATACCCTAAAAAAGCAAAGTGCATTGATATGAGTTATGTTTCACCTCAATACAAGTGTACAAGTATAATCCTTTTATTGAAGATGTAAAATATTTTTTGTAATTGCATTGTATTGTATTGTTATTTTGATGTGAATTACAAAAACATGACAAAGTAACTTACACTGGAGACAAACTAACATCTTGAAAATAGCAACATAAGCATAAGTTGATTTTGAAATAAAAATAAATTCTTCGTTAGCCAATAGACACATTTGTTTTGTACGGGTAGCAGCTTCACAACCTTGTGACTAGCTCCACAGTCTACTCTCACCTCCTCTTTGAAGAGGTCTTGACGTTTGATTAGTGAACGAAGAAGATTCTGCTTCTCCTCATGCTCCAGCTCTGAATCAGGCTGTTTAAAGTACTGGATCAGGTCGTTCAGCGTCTGGAGCACCTCTTCAACATATCCAGCCACCGCTGTGGACTCACCCTCTGCAGTGCTGTCCAAAGCCCTGGCAGGGAAGACAGAGAATACCAAGGAGAATAAAACTGTACTTGAGGAGACTCAAACCAAAATAATAATAAAAAATACTATTATGTGCTTTGCTCTGTTGTATGTATGTGAGAAGGATAATCCAATGTCCTTACTTGATAAAGTTGGTGAAGAGCAGTGTGGTGTTACGGATGATGCGGGCGGCCCGAGACTCCTCATGCTGACAGCGCTGGAGAGTCAGCCCATCATCCATGTGGCCCTCAGAGTGTAGGCAGGCCTAGGACAGGAGTCAGAAATTATAATATTACAAAAGAAACTCTATACATTACCACAATTAAATACAGGAAGACACAAATTATTATTCTTTTGTCTAATCAGACTTTGATTTGAACATGTCTAGGTTTTCTCTGCTACAAGTAAAAATTATAATAATAATAATAACAATAATAATAGAAAATATTCTATTATTATATTCTATCATATTCTTTGAGGAAATTCTTGTGGCAGCTGCCAAGAGTTTGGGATTCAGAGTTTTCTCCAGGAACACTTCTGCATTTGTCCAGGGACTGGGAGTCTCCACATTATAAGGTATATAGTTTTAGCAGATGACATATACCTTAAAGATATAAATCAAAATTGTTGAGTGTGAAGAGTGAATCTTAGCTAGCTAGGGGGTCTTCACCACCACAGTGAGTGTAACCTGACTCACTGTATTCAAACAGCATAATCAAGAAGGAGAAGGGAACGACGGGATTTAAGTGTTGACCATTCGTCACTTCCAACATGTCAGGTGCACTGGCATGCTGCCAAGGCTGCAGGGACTGCCTGGCACCAGCATGAGGTGGCGTTTGATGTCCCTGGAAGGATGCCCAGTGATGAGCAGCGTTTGTGTGCTGTCCTAATCCCCCATGTCTCACCCAGAACTAATTGTCACCCTCCACGTAGCCCATTATCACATTTAAATGGTTTGCTACGTCATGTGCACAACATGGGTAGATGTCAGGGGAGAGAGGTGTTGTGTCACAAGCATCCAGGGTAAGCAATGTTTTTAAATAGTAAAAAAAAAAAAAAAAACAGTTGCCTGGAAGTGGTAAGTGTTTAAATGGTCATATAAGACAGTTGTTTTATTGGGTGTGACTTGTTAATATAAACATAGGATTTCATTACAGACTGTAGTAATGGGAGCCTTTTGGGATCTTACAAGAAACACAAGTATACAGATATCTGATATGCTACACATAGTTATTTGCATCACAATGCTGTGGTGCAATGATTAATGTAACAACTTACGAATGCACTTTTATTTTGATGAGCCTCCAATGTTCAATGAGTGCAACTAATTGTAAATTATGCGAATAGAAACCAAGATTGCCATCAATAATCTAATATGATGGTACTATAACATCACAAATGCAGAGACATTCAGAACAACAGAAACTTTTAATGGATTATTTGCTTGAAATTTTGTCTAATTTAAATATAATACCAACTTGTTTTGTCTGTTTAAGTTAGATTAGATGCATCATGCGATATTCATAAGAACAACTTCTAAAGATATCTGCTTTCTTATTTAAATCTGTATGATTCATTATTTTTTTAAATTTTCCACATTGCTCCTGATATAGAAAGAAAGATGATTGTTGTATGTTATGGTAGTCCTAGAATAGAAGTCCTTTGCACTTTTATGTGCATGACATAAGCAAATAAAAAAAGTTAATGTTAACAATTACAAAGGCATTAACTTAACCTAAGTTTCACGTCTTCCATTTGAAATGACAGAATGGGAAAATGTGTAGATGAATAATTCATTAAAATGTAACTTCAAAACATTCCTTATTGTGTGACCTTTAGAGAAGTAGGTTTTTTTTTCAGTTTACCCTTCTTTTCAGTGGTCCAAGGCGAGATGATTTGGCATCAGGTGACTGGTAAGACAACCACAGTCCTGTTGCCACATGCATGATGAAGCAGACAGAATCCCCGTACTTGATCTCAGGCACTCCCATGCCGTCGATATCCCTCTTTGGGCCTGACTCAACCTTTTCCTGTGGTGGTGACATTGAGAGGCACACACCCATTAGCATACACACAGGGAATGGAAAGGAAGCAGATACACAAGCACACAGGCATGGAAATATGACAAATGATGATATACTGCGTTAAGATGGTAATCAGAGAGGCAGACTGAGGAGAGTAAATTCATTGGCCTGCCAGGAAGTTGCTGCTGGCCTCATTAGCGCCTTTACTTTTCTGGGTGTGCAGAGATGGAGCGATGCAGCTGATTGCAGTTGACAGTAAGTAGCAGGGAACATATTAATGACAATGTTCAACATGGCAAGGCATTGACCTTTGTAGATACAAGAGCCAACTAGGACTGGGCTGCACATACAGGAGGTAGAGAGGTAGAGAGAGAAAGAGAGAAAAAGAGAAAGAAAGAGAGAAAGAGAGGTGAGAGATTATATCAAGCCTATTTATTTTTCTAAAGGAACATGAATCCCCAGCAACCCTAAAAAGCCTGTGGGTTGTGCAGGAATAGTGATTAATGAAAACAATTACACTATGTTGTCAGGAGTTGGATGGGTTGGAAAATTAAAGCCTCAGCACTGAAGAAGATTTGATACTGTAAGTGTGGTAGATAACAGGATCTCTACAGGGACATTATGGTGCTCTGTGAAGGTGACTGCAGTTACTGTGGCTCTAGCCATTTCAGGACAAGATAATAGAGGCTAAAGATTTGAGCTAGATCGATACAGGCATGCTCAGTACATAAATATTCACATGACAGCATTAGTCTAATGTATCAGAACCTATTTAAGTTATGATAGAAGACAGGTGATCACGCCAAATGAAGAAATAAAAAAAGTAATCTTTCATCATTTTCTATACTGATACTGCAAAATTTAGCACTGAGTACTGAGACTTGGAAAGTACACAATTAAAACAGAAGACATGAGGAAAGTGAAAGTGAGTTCAGAACGGAGAGTGTGAAATAAACATGGTGGGTAATTGAGGAAAAGACATTAGCACAGGCAAATAACAGAACACAAATGCATTATCACAGTGAATTCCACTCGTACACAGTTATCATGATAAATTGAATAGAAAATGGCTATAACCACACAGCTTCAATCAGGGCAGTGGACAACATAAACGTCCGCCCAAACATTTACATCTCTGTCTTCTCAACAGCTGTGAAAATACTGTGATGAGTCATGAGCTCATTAAGACCTTGCCAATCTTTCTCCCCTGACTCTTTTGATGAGATATCCAGAGTAGCTTTCAGCACTGACCTTTGAAACCCTAAAGCAGAAGGCTGTGGACTTGGTATCAGACTTCTCCCTGTCCTGTAGGACCAGCCCACGGTCCTCAGTTAGGGCCAGGTAATGGCCTGTAGAGAGGTGGCGTAGTCTGAAGGGCTGGCCCCATCGGATGTGGCTACCGGACCAGCTAAACATAGAGAAAGGGTGTCACAAACAGCAACAAAAACCAACAACATATCATATTCTGAAATAAATAGTTGTTCCCTCTCATCTGGCTCTGGCTGAGGCAGCACTTCTTTGGAGTAGGGCCAGGTAAAACTCCAGTATTTTTCGTTGCAAAATAATATTTTCTAATAAGTTTATAGTTGTACATGTTAGAAAATTGACCACATAGTACTCTGTGTCAAATAAACCCATTGAATGTCCAGAAAGTAGTATTTATTTACATACTGACCAGCATTATTTATTTTCTACACCATTTCATTCTGAACTACAGATTAAACCACCCTATTATTAAAAATGAACAATGAAAACATGATTATGAGTATGTATGTCAACTAAAAAATATTTGTACTAGTACTGTAATCCTGTTTTTTTTTGCTCTTAGTTCAACTGTCTTCTACATCAATGATGCAGTACAGAAAACACTGCTCAAAATTCCTCCCTAAACTAAAAAGAAGAGCACGACTTAATAAATGCACCTGCACTACTTCACAGTGCAGACTCTGACAGTCCCAGTCAGAGCTGACAGACGATGTGACTTGGGGGGAATTGCGTGGGTGGCCAGGATAAAGGAATTGAAAAAGAGGAAGATGAGAGAGTGTGACACAGAGAGAGAAAGCTGATAGAAAAGGATGGTAAATGGAACCTCCCTTTTCTCAAGGAGTCTGCCAACTAAGTGGTAGTGGCAGCCCAAAGTATAATTTTAAATATATTATCACCAGTAAATGAATTTTTGAGAGAAATCTACATCAGGGTTTTAGAGTACGTTCTTTGTTTTAACAGGTGTCTTTTATTTAGTGTGTATTCAGGTCTGCTCTCACCTGATCCTGAGCGGCTCCAGTCTCCACAGTGAGCGGGCCTTAGACGCCCCCTTACCCGCCTCATAGTTGACAATCCTGAGGGCATGAAGATGTAAAAGAGAAGCTGTTCCTGCCATTGCCACAGCTTTGGTACATTTGAGTAAAAAATCTGTCTGAATGCTTCTTTAAATAAAAAGACAATACAGTACACTCAACATGAACAAAAACTTAGCTAATTTATCAACAAACCTTTGTTCCTCCCCACTCTTGTCTGCTCCAGGGATGGTTAAGCTCTCATCATGTCCATGACAAAGACGCATCACATGTCCACCAATCAAAAAACCTGATAGGCCAAAAAAAGAAACCAAAATGTTTTCCTCTTGAATCATCCAGAAAAGTCAGAGAAAAATAAATGGCATAACATGTAACATGATCTGTTTTGTTGCTTCTGTGGATTTTCATTAAAATGTTTGATTCAATATCATAGAAGACAAATATTAGACACAATATTTAAGATGCTTTTGAATTAAGTGAATAAAAGATAGCTCTTATTGTGGTTGCTGTTGCCTTTAACTTGCCTACAGCCATGTTGCTTGAAGAGCAGGTTGGCTGGACGTTCCACAAAGTTTGCATGAAGGAAGCATCAACCTGGATGTTACCATTGGACATAGAAAGGTGCTGCAAGAGAGAAGCAGGTTTCACAGACCTTAAGTCAGAAGACTGGAAAGTGGCAATAAATTGACTGTGTTAGCAAAAGAAAAAAAACCACCAAGATTCATCGAAACTGCACTTATGAGTAAGATGTTCCAGTGTTGGACTTGAAAGGAAAAAAATTGTCTCTCCCGTCTGACGCTGCCAAACAATGTTTAAACCCTGTGGTCTAATAACCATTGCTGCATCAGAGTCTCTCTGTGCAACAAAGTCCAGATAATACTCTGCAATAATTCCTTCCAGCAGAAACATTTGGAGCCGCTCCAGGTCCCTACAGGCAGAATTCAGAAGCTAGTGGAAGCTCGAAATGACCCCTCAGCTACACTGTCACAAGTGTTGATTGGCAAAAGTATGCAAATATGGCACATGGTGTTCCATCTCACTAACAACAATGTGCATTCACATCATAGTTAAAGCAAAATGGCACCATCTGTTTAGTCTTTTTATTGGTTCAAAACTGTACAGTAAGAAATGCACAGTATTTCACGATTGATGATTGAGAACATCTTGTGCAGTGGCTCTTGCTTGGACATGCAGAGCAAAACGAAACCGCTGTCACAAAATCAGCCAAACCTGACGCAGAGCAACAAATGCCTATGTCCTGAAAGGCTTGTGGCTTGATCTCTGTTGTTGTTCATAGTAATGGAACACGGATTGCTTTTGCTTGAATTTCCGATGGCTCTCACTCTTCAAAAGCTGAGTTTCTGTCAGGCTAAATCAGGTGAAAATTTCCCATCGGAGGCGATGAAAGGCTCTTTGCCAGTTTTGTTTTAATTGCACATTTTCCTCCCTGAAGGGCCAAACCAGCCACTAGAAGCCAACTCTGCTCACTCTCCCATGCCTGGCACATCTCTGTCCCTCCCTTTTGGTGTTTCTCTCTCTTTCCTTCACTCTCCCTCCTATAATCCCCTTCTCTTCTATTCTCACCAACTTATTTAACTCAGGTCAGGTGTATATATTTGCATATGGTATAAAGCATTAGCTCGTAGTTTAACACATGAGTGGCTTGCTTGAAAAATAATTTTCAAAAGGAATTGCAAAGGCAGGTTTTTCCGGTAATCAGATTTCAA
>OMLM01006984.1:26883-67962 GCA_900302695.1 Helostoma temminkii | reverse complement strand
ATATATATATTATATATATATATATATTTAAAAAAATAAATAAATAAAAATTCTCCTACAAGCTAAGAGGCAGGTATTTTTGGTCTGGCATGAAAACATTTGGCAGGTCCAAAAACAATAGTAGAGCTGTGGCGTTTAATATTATAAAATCCTCTGGTAACAACTCTCTAATCTAGAATGTTGCATCCTACTTTAGAACAACAGTAACAATGGGAATAATTTGCTTAATGGCATCAAATTGCTAACTACTCTTAACGTCTAAACATTTAAATTGTTTTTAAAAAGCTTGTAATCACATTTTGGAATTTCAAGTGTAAGATAAAATGTATTAGGCACAGCACAGAGATATTTTATTTGTGACAATTTTCTTCTCATTTACTACTCAGTTTATAGAGGTATTATAAACTGAGCCTTTATAGAGGTATTATGAAAATAAGAACTTTGTCCCCATGCCTTTTTGTTTAAAAAAAGGAACAGGATGGCTGCTGATGCTTAATCATACCCCTACCTTATCCAAACCCTTACCAATTACCTGTCTACTCCAGAACTTTGCACTGTAACAATGCTTGAGAGTCTTCTCAAATTTAATGTGTTGCACAAACTTGTTCCTTCCTCGTACATAAATCTTTTATCGTCATGTTCTATGTGACGTTCAACAGCTTTGCTTTAGGGATGTCCCCATACCAATACCAGTATCAGGTCTGATAACAGAATCTGGTTAATTTTCACGACAAAACATTAAGCTATGCGTAAATGTCCCCTTGTTATGTTTGTAGCTGGTTGACTGAATGCAACCAGCACTGGTTTCTGCTCCTAGCACATCTCACATTTCAAGCTGTGCTGTACAATCGACAGGAGGTGAAAGTTTTTCTTCTGCTAGAGAATGTGTGTACTAGCATAGTGTGTCAAACATACCAACTACTTAATTATGAGGATTAATATAGTTTTAACAACAGAAAATTGCTAATTTCTGTTTGTTTTGTGCTAATTTAGGAATAAATCATTCTTTCCCATGGTTTAAAGCTCAAAAAGCCAACAACGCTCCACTTCTACTCGCTCTAGGTGGAGAATGTTTCTTTGGACAAGAAGGAAGAACGCCACAGCTGCGCACAGTGGAAAACTATAAAAGATTAGTGTTAGCATAACACAGTACAACAGGTTTGCCAATGCCAGCAGCAGCAACCACCACTGCATCAGACGCTGGAGAGGCAAAGAAAATGTCCAGAGACAACCTGCAGGCTGTTCAAATAACAGAAGCTCTTACTCAGTTTATTGCGTTGGTTGTTGAACACACTGGATTCCGCCACCTTCTCAGCTGCTGGAGTCCAGGTATGTCATTCCTAGCCCTCATAACATTGTCTTACCAAAGTTACATGACTTTGAGAGAATCATATTTCTGGCAAAACAATTCAGGGCTCCCACACCACCCAAGCCACAGTGGGTATCTAATTAAGTCTCTTCAGTCTCCTGTTGTGTATTTTATTTTGTCACAGTCAAAAAGCAACATCACCTGATTACAGTGTTTGAAGTTATTGCATATTTCCAGTAATTGCAGTTTTCACAATAAAAAAAGTCTGCAACTGCAATATTATCAAGTACTTGTATCAGTACTTGGTATGAGCAAGTACTATTACTTGTACTCAGTCAGAAAAAAAATGGTATCGGGACATCCCTACTTTGCTTGAGTCTGAAGTGTTATAAATGTGCAAGAAAATCAAAACCGTCATATTAGAGAATCAACTAGATGCTAATATGTTGGGATTTTTGTCTAATAGGGTTTATGAAAGGATGAGAAGCCACTGGACATGACTTACCAAGTATCTCTCAGTTGACACACTGACAAGAATCAGGTCGTCTCCAATGCGGACTTTCTCTCCTTCGGACCTCTGCTTGGACGCAGGGTGGATGGTCCACCAGCAGGCCTCTCCTATTGACACAAATACACAAAAACACATTGGTGAAAATTGATTATATACATATGAGGAGGTCTGCTGCTAAACAAATTACACGTCATTTTAAGTAGTCCTGACCCCTTCTAGGTGTTAAAGAAACTGTTCTGAGTAGCAACAAGCGTAAAACTATTCATATTTGAAAAAGACTGGATCAGTGTGAAAACTCTTGCTGTAGTTCAAATGCATCAAAGCACATATACAGCATTTTCTCCACTGGTTACTGAGTCCATCTCAGTAACCACTGAAAAGGTCCTTTGTGGAGGACTGAAGTCAACGAAAATCAGTAGAAAAGCCAAGTCAAATGTACCTATTGAATCCTCTTGTAGTCCAACATCAAATGACAACTTGTCAGTCAGAGACCTTGAAGTCTTCAAACAGGTCAGGTACTGTTGAGTGAAAAATTTGTGTGTTAGGTCAAATGCAACATTAAAACAACATGCAGGTGGAATTCATTTTTTTTACGTGGTTAGGGACTTATCAGTATATGTGTATATTGCATTTAATGCTGAAACAAAGACTCCGTCATTATTAATTTTTACTTACTGAGGTGTTTTTATTTTATTTTTTTCAGCACACACTATTTAATTGCATTGTTTTTCTACTCACCATGCCACTGAAGGAGTGGCGTAGGAGGATAGCATGACCGTAGAGCAGGGTCCGGTGTCCACCTCCCTGACCCGCCTGCCAAGAGCGAAACAATATAAAAGAAATAAAAAAACAAGCAACAGATTGTTATCATATTCTTGCATCCTGGATATCTGACCCCAGTTTGGTAAACTGTATGGAAGTGAACAGATAAATTATCTTTTACTCCAACTGCAAACGGGAAACAAACAAGTAAACGGGATGGGAAACAAACTGCACACACACAAACAAACCAACAAACACAAACAAATATACGCAAGCACACTGCTTTCCAATTCTTGTGACAAACAAGAATAACCGTGACAAACAATAGCAAAATGCCAGAGGAAATGTGAGGAAGTAGTTGAGCAAAAAAGAACGAGGAAATTTCTTTCTTCATCATGGTGAATAAAGAATTTTCTGCTTACCTTTTTAATCAACCTCTAGTTGCAGAAGAAAAAAAAAAACGTCATGAGCAATAACATAACAACCGTCCATTTATCCACCATTTTGATTTGCATACTTGTAAAGTGAGTTGGACAAACACCGCATATAATTTCAATTACAAGTTCTAAAAAATTTCACCAACTTACTTTTGTTTCTAGTCATTTGTACATTGCACTGATGTTAACAAAATAAATGAATAATTTATGACTGTCAGATCTATGAACAGACACACTTCTCTGTTCTGGCTTGAGGTTTCGTTTAGAGCGTGCAGTTTAATTAATTTTGTCTTTTGATAAGGCAAACAATATTAAAACTGCTTATAGATACAGCTGGGATCTCGTCCAGGACCAGGGCACTTCTACTCTGCCACCAACTGCAGTGTTTATCCAACAAGCAAAACATGGAGGCATCTTATTTCTTGCGGAGTTGTCAGCCTTAATTTGTGTGATTGCTCGCAGGGTCAGATTTAAATTGACTTAAAGGGATGCACCAAGTGTCCCTAGAATATGACCCTAAGATAGTTCTCAACTGGCTAGCAAGTCTCTCCCAGATGGATTGTATAAGGCAAAAATGGAAAGTGAGGATTCGATCAAAAGAAAAAGTGGAAGATTATCCAGCAACAGCTGGGAGTAAGAGACGAGGACTGACACAGAGCCAGTCTGTATTTCAGTCCTGCTGTTGTGCTGACACAGCTGAACTGTGACCTTTGGTTTGGTGCTCGTCCCATTGTAAGTAGGTTACTGTATCCTAGACTTGTGTTAGAAAGAGAAACAAAATACGGTATATACATGCTTGTGTGTTAGGGAAAGAGGTGCAAGTTGTACCTTGAATTAATAAAACTTCTGTTTTTTTTAGCAAGGAAAACACTAACATTACAGGTACTTAGTTACTTAGGTAACTTAGTTGCGTAGTTGAATATATTAAAAAAAACATCAGTAACAGGACAGCAGACGGAAGTTTAAAATTGTTAGGTAAAGCTAAGCTAGCAAAAACTATACAAAACAGTGGGTGTGTAATGTTATGTTAGCACAAAAAGGATAACCTAGGGGTTAGTACGATTGATGGAGATCTACTGTAGCTTTGTCATATTAAAGCAGTTGATGACATCGAAGCTAATAACCCGGTAACTAGTGGGCTGCCTTCTAAACGGAGGCAACAAATATTCCTGATTTTAGCAGCATTCAACTTGTTGAGCTAGCTAGCTAGCTAGCTAAGGCTAATGTACACATTATGCGCCATCTTGGAATTCATACTATAGCAATTGATTGCTATCACTTCTACTTCGAGTTGAACTTATTATGCACCGTACTCAAATTACCGGAATTCTCCGGACCTTGGAACCAAGGTACTTTCTAAGATTTCGTCAAGTTACAACACCTAACTAGTACCATAAAATAATAACGGATACATTTGTTTCTGTAAGCTAAAGTTAGCTCTCAAGGTTAGTATTAGCTAGTTTTGAAACGTTAATCAAATGTTCTGTTGACGGCTACTTTAATTATAGCAACAGAGAGACTTTAGCATTTATATTACGGTCATTTATTTAGTGTTATCTAACAGGAACGTAATGTGTTATACCTGTTTTCCAGCGTTTGCGAGCGTATTCCAAGCAGCAAACAATTTTAGTATTACTACAGGTGCAGTTTTTAACTTTGACTGACAAACTATAGACCAATCAGGTCAGGTGAGTTACTTTCGGGCTACACTTTGAGTCTAGTTTTTAAGTCGATATTTGTTTGTTTGTTTGTTTGTTTGTTTGGTAAATAAAGTTTGCCGGAGTAGCTATTAGTGTATGTTTATTGGGTATATACATTTGAATGTACCATAAATAGCCCGTAAAGGACTTTGATACAGATGAAAAATTAAAAATCTGATAATTCCCAGGCAAGTTCTGCAGTCAAAAATTTGGGTTTTAAAGCAGCACAGCCCGCCTCTGTACTGTGCCACGTTTTGTAAGTGTAAACCACCCTAATAGTACATGAACTGCCCAAACTATGAAAACAGTGTTAGCAGCACTGCTGTGCTCAGTAAAGATTTGAGAGTACTTCAGAAATGGATGATTTTGGTGTCTGGTTTGTGATGACAACACAGTTATTTTAGTGCCTGATGGCTTTACAGAATTTATACAGTGTCGGACTTTGCCAGAACTATTACATCAAACTATGACTAACTGAAGTAAATTTCATACCAGTAGCTTATTTTTATGGAACAGCCTGAGTATGGGACAGGTCATGTAGATGAGTATCATGTCAGACTAATTTGTAAGTACCATCTGATTTATTGATTCTCATGTACAGTCAATATTCTGCCCTACAGGTCATATGGATAATGTGTCAGATTGTGCTTAAATTGATTTACATATATTCTATAATTAATAGTTATTGTGATGTGCAGTACACAACAATATGTGACACAACAGAAAAAAAAGACTCAAAACCAAAAAACGATCAGAATAAATCATCTCTGACTTGTCTACAGGAGCTTCGCTCAACAGTGCTCCATGTGAACACTCTGAAATCAAAGGGATTTCAGGACATTTCCTCATGTCAATACCCTTAAAATTACTTGCTGTTAGAGAAACCCAGAGAAAACAGAGCAGCACACCCAAACCACAAAAAGAGTTTTCTGCCAACGTGTGGGTTTTTGAATCCTTACACATATATTTTATTCTTAATAAGCAATATTTTATGATATGAATGTATTTTTTGACAGTGCAGAAATTTTAGGCTGTACATTGAGGGTTGACTTTATTGCATTAAAAGCAACAAAAAATTGAGTAATGACTGCTTTAAAGCAAATGAGAAGCTGACACAATCACTTGAAAGCGCTTTCACACTTGCACAAAGTAGTCTTCAAAGAGGGCGGGCAAAACATTTGACCCATGTGTACAAGGTGACAGCAACAATGGATGCCTATTTTACGATTGCCGTAAGTGAAAGTGCAGAGACATATGTGACAAGCTAATTGATCTCACTGGCTGAGTGGAGAACATGTATAGATGAAGAAAAAATTACTTAATCTTTTACTATTCAGAAGGAGGCTACCCTGAAATAAATGTCTTTTAATATCAAATTGCTATATACGTAGTATGGTGGAAAAATGTAAGTGTTTTTCCATTAGCTTAATATCTCTTCACAAGACAGTATATTCCCTATAAACTCAATGCTGCACAAGCTATAAACTCAGCTTTTATGGCAATCGAGAAATGGGCATCGCTTCAAGTGAAAGTGCTGGAGGTTAAACCCTTTCGTTGGGCAGTCGGTACGTTGGTCATGCACACTGACAACATGATGGATGAATGAATTGATGGACCTACCCATTTTTCATGGTCAGCACTCTATTAACACACAAATACAAATGGAAAATAATGTGTTATTGGGTTGTATGGTCAATTACACAAATCTGAGAGCAACAATAGAGAGAAACTGGCTCTTACTGTGGAAAGAAGGAGGAGGCTGATTTATTAGCCTTGCTACCAGAGAGTCTGTATTGTAGCCAACATCATGTTGTCTTGCCAAACGAGGCCAGCCAACAATGTTGCACTGTTGAGCACAAAACAAATCTGCTACCCAGGCTAATAACAGTGCAGGCCTAATTCACCAGTTATGAGGGCCCAAGCTGGATTCGAAATGTACGGAACCATCTGTGCCAGCCAGCTATATTGTGCATGAAAGTACAGTACAGTACAGTAGTAGCCAGAGTCATCCGGCACAGCACACAATTGCAATATCTTGCATCATTACTATAGGTTTTTGTGGGAATTCATCTTGCAAATAGCACCGTAATGCGGTGCCGTGCCTGGGTTCCTCTTATTGCTGCATCTGTGCTGCACAATGATTCATGCTGCCATAGCTTTGTCATCTCTGCTCCAGGAATACTAGTGGTCTGTCATAAGTAGTGGCTAATGATCACATCCAAAATCAGCACTGACCATGTGTATCCAAGAGGAACAGAGATGAAAAATAATAAACCAAAAAAAACAACAAAAAAAACACCACCACTGAAAAGCAAATGGTGGCTTGTTTGCCCATATTTGAGAATTCAGCGCTGTTTTCCCTTTGTTTTTTCTTACACATATTGAAAGGGTTCAAAATGACATGACATATTGACCTCCTCCTCTGGATCTATAGCATGAGTGTCTGGTGATGATGAGATTAAATGACACGTGAAATGACTCTGTTAGAGCGCAGGACTGTTAGAATAAATATAAGCATCCGACAGGGGTTTACTGGCCACATGTAACCAACAGAGAGCTTCACTGCCATTGGTGACACCCCTGTGGCACTACATTCTCTATCAAAGATTACTTACCTGCTCTAATAAACATACCAAGTGTGCTGGAGTGGGCCTGGGAGGAAGGGGCTCGCACTGTTTACCGTAAATCAAGAGAGTGCAGGGTGAGGCAAGAAGAGGCTTTGATGCACCAGTGCACTCAGATAATTTCCCTCCTTTCTTTGACTCCCAAAGGATTTTCATTATCAGAGGCTTCTGATCTCTTTTTACAAAACAGGTGTGTTGCAGAGAAGTAAAAGAAACAGCTTCTGCTTAGATTTAAATTACAGTGTGTGGTGTTTCTGCTTGCTCTAAATGCTACCTGACTTTAATCCAACTTATAACTCAAATGGAGATATGGAATATTGAGTATGTGCACAATAAACACACTGATAGCATCAATAAACAAAATATAGTGCTGCGTTTCTTTTTCTTTTATTTATACTCATTATGTTCATTTCAGTAAAACACATCCTTTGCACTTATAATAATATAGTACAGTTCCAGGTTTCCTTCTGCTGACCTTTTATTGATCTTTTTCACTTCCCTTTGACTTAAAAGCACAGCAGGAAAGAAAAATCTCCAATCAAAACAAAAAAAAATCTTGTTTTGGGCTGCCTACAAAAAAAGCCCCATTATGTATTTTGCTACAGACTTTACTTTCAAAACAAATGTTCAAATGTTACAGGTATCAGCTGACATTGCTTTGCATTGTTTTTCTTTACAGACAAACATTTTGTTGTCCATATTACTTTGTGTGCTGATATTTTACCCTTTGTTTTTGTTGTTTTGGTTACTACTTTAGTTCTGTGTTTGTAATATGACAAATTATTATTTAAGGCAAGCAATGAAGTACTGTAAAATATTCAATCATATTTTAGTATCTAAATGTAACATTGACTTCAAATAAAACACTTTCATTGCAGGCATGTAAAAATCATGTATACATCAGATTTCATCCAACATGGGAGTGAGCAGGTACTGTTTATTATGATCAGAAAAGTTTAATAACTGTTCCAATTACATCTGATCAGCCATTACATTAATATCACCTGGGGGGTTTTAATGTTGTGGTGGACAGGGGTCAATGCTTGCTGCATATGAGGCTGTGTGGCTGCATCATAATATTAATACAATATTTTTGACGAACATCTTCACAAAGTTGTGTTAGATTTATAATTGATTTCCCAATCTAACATTAAAAGTGATTTGAAAAGCTGCTTCCTTTGTAGAAGTGTATTTATTCCTGAAAATCCTAAGATCGTTTGAATGCACCATTTTGGGAGCAAAAGCATCTGGGCTTAATTTTGCCTTGATTTTGTGGCCTGTTTTCATTAAGGCCATTTTTAAATATATGAGCTAAGAAGCCTTAAGCTGATTTAGTGCATTTGTTTTCCCCCTACAATAATTGCTCTGAAAAATGCCTAATGCTAAATTATGTTCGCTGTGATATAGTGTAAAGGATTCTGAATTCCACTGATCAAGATCACAGAAATAAGTGGACTATGAATTACATGTACCTACCTAATGTAAGTGTTTGTGTTTATGTGCAGGAGATAAATTCTAGTATATGGGATATCAGCAGGAAGTAAAAAGGCACTCACCCCTTCGCTGTTCTGCCCAGTGTTAGCCAGCATCTCCTGCAGGGCCCGCACTGACAGGGACTGCTCCAACACAAAGTTACAAATACAGAGGTCTGGAGGAACATACTGCAGGACAGAAGGACAAAAAGGAAAGGAAGGGATGGAGAGAGGGACCAAGGTACAGATGGAAAATAATATCTCAGTTGAAGAGGCAATGACAAGCTGCATTAAGCAAAACAGGCTTTTTCATGTGTATCAAAAATGTACTTGGGAGCTTATTCTCCTTGAAATTCCTTAACTGTATCTTTGCATTTTTGTCACCTGTGTAACCTTACAGGGAAACAGCAACTTTCTCCATCCTGCAGTTCATACCAGCATATAGAACACTAAACGGTTCCACATATTTCCTTTCTGTGCCCATATAGCTGATGTTTTTAAAGATGCATCTTAAAAGACTGATCTGATAACAGGGAGATTCAGCACTATGAAATGGTATTTATTTACATAAACACATTCACCCACGTACAGTATATCTGATGTATTTAATGTGTCATATATTTACTAAGCTTTCCACAGCAGTAGGTGGTTGCTAAATTAACTTCAGGCCATCATCAGAGACGAGAGACCAACTGAAGTGCTCAGTGAGAAGCGGTGCCCATAAATAATTCTGATGATTGCAACGTCTTTGCCATCCTGTTATGCAGCTAATAAGAGCCAGGGATTATGATGAGGGCTGGCAAAAGGTGTGTAGCCTGCAGTTGCAAGTGACTGATAATTAGCTTGGCTAGGCCTTTGGCTATTCCTCAGCAAACAGAGCTTAGTTATACTCATTTAGGTTGTTGGAAAAAGATGAAGGTTCTGAAATGACATACTTGTAAATTAGTTCTTTAAAACTAGCCTGGAGTCAGTCTTGGGAGGGTGAGTTCATTACTAGCATCAAATGATTGAAGAATGAAAAATTAATTCACTTTATGATTTGCTAGATGGCACTGTTGATTAGCAATCCACTGCTGACCTTACATGTAAACAACACCACATAAACACACCAGTTCAGTAACTCCTGCGGCCTCATACTCTTTATCAACTGTGACATTATTATGGGTTTAGTTCATGTTTCATAACAAAAGTTATGAACATAGATTTGTTTTTTTCTCTGCCCAGCTCAGGAGGAGGACGAGGAATTATTTAAAGTGTTGGGTGCCTGCCCTGACTCAGTAACACAATCAGCTAACCCTTGACCTCTGCAGCAAAGTGGGAAATGTGAGCAGGGGAGGGTTGCTGGGTGATAATGAGCCTTGTAACCCAACACAAACATGCATGGGAACCTCCAACACCACAGTGTTCTGTGTGCTGTAGCACTGAATTTGACTGTCTGCACACAGATATCTATCATATAATTGCATTTACACCCAGATTAGATGTTGCCAAAGATAAGAATGCCAAAAAATATAATAGGCTAACAGTTATCTCCCCGTATAGTTATCTCACCACAAAATCTGACATGGTCAGTTTAATATTTACCATTTCTTTCAAGAGGATACAACATAACATAAAACACCTGTGGTGTGTGGTGTCCTACAGTGATAACTTGTAACCTGTTGAAGACCTTACACCTCTTATGAATATTCACTGCCAATTTTCCAATTATCATACGTCTTTGGGCAGACATACTGATTATGCATTGTCAGAGAATAGCACATTCTCTCAGTGACTCAGTGACCTTATAGAAAGTCAGTTTTGCGTACTTTACAGGATTTCTATATAAAAATAAAAGCTGGGGTCAATGAACCTTTAACTATATAACAACTGCCTCTTGTTATCCATCAAAAGGCAAATAAGCGTGAATTAATATATTACTTTTGCTTTTGCTGTGCTTTTTACCATACCATGAAGCACCTCTGAGATAAAAAAAAACTGTATGCACAGGTTCAGTACTCTGCATGGCTAAGTGCTGAGAACTTCTGATACATTTAGAAGTCAGAGTATTTTAATATTAACTATCTTGATGGCTTTAGTCTTTTTACTTTTTTCTTTTGACATAAACATATATAGTACTAGCCTTATGAACCTGAACTGAAACAATACATTATAAACCATTTTAGCAGTTAACATGGGGATGAACAAAATTGTTGCAGTGAAGTCTTCCACAATCTGATTATCTTTATCATGAGAGCTATCTATCATGTATTGTAAGTAAGGTTTCCATGTTCAAAAAGAATGATAGTGCAATCCTATTGGAAAGTTACAACGTGGCCATGCTAGTACCAGACATATTTGCAACAATACAAATATGAATTTAAAGCTGAATTAAAAACTCAGAACTGTTTCACCTCTGCCTTATTATTCTCTCTACCAGCAGCAGGCAGCCAGGCTTCATTAGAGTCTGGGAAATGAGGTGTCAACACCTGAAATGAGACAGCAGAGGACAGCCCCTCCTCCTGTGCACAGCCACTACTCTCGACACTCAGCCACTTTCCACACCCAAGGAGGCCTGAAGTTATCACTGCTACCAAGGTGAGAGGAGCGTGACAGGCTGCTTGTGCTCCGCAGGTGTTGCCCTCTAACTCGACAATAGTTTCAGGTGGATGAGCAAAACATGCTTTCATGTCCCCAAACTCTATTAAAAATGCTTAGTGACCTCATTAAATCAGGCTTTACTTGACACGCATCTCATAAAAACAGTTGTGATCATGATTATTGATCTGACAGACAGCTCTGCTGTGCTACAACATCTGTGGTACCAGGCTTCATGACCAACCACTGTGATGCACCAGAGCAGGAACTCTAACTCAGACTGACCTCATAAACTGTCAGTCATGTTTGTTGATATTCTGGCCAAGCTGCAAACACCGCAGCTGGGAACTGAACCCAGATCACTGCAGCCAGTGGGGGTGTGTTTTACGTCAGCAACTATAGCAAGAATAATTTTGATATTGTTTTTTATCCAATTAACTTGCACCATAAGTCCTGTGCAGAATGTGCGCTATTTGAAAGGAAAGCTCATATCAATTTTAAGTGGGTTTAAATGTAAGTGTCTTTTTGATTTACACTATTAGGAACAGAAATTTGCAAAGGAATAACCATGACTGCAGTTTACCCTATTTTGTGTATCTATTTAACTTTTGAGACAGGACACAAACATGACAAATGCTAATAGAGCTCCAGCACTTTGTGTTGAGACAATGAAAATCTACACTGTCCTCCAGATTGGAGAAACTCATCTTCTTCTTCTTGTTTTCATAAAACTAAATGTCTAAATATCCCTATCTTGGCCAGTCTCAGGAAGATGAGTGAGCTGCACTCAGTTTATTATATTTCAGGAACGTCTCTGCTGGATATGATATTAGCCACTATAAATCCTCTTATCCTAATCTCATTAAGAAAGCAGGCTTCCTTTGTCAACCTGGTGGATGAGGTACAGTTTAATTCGCTAGCACAACCACGCTACACATGGAAACAGCTCAAGTAATGTGAAAAAATGTTAAAATAACTAAAAGTCAAAAGGCAGACATCCAAACTGATGTTTGCTTCCAAACTTCTACTGACCTGCCATTTCTTCATACAGCAGCCTTAAAATTTTAATCAAAGACGGTGCCATCCTTACCTTCGCTTCAGATGTGGATTCCAGGTAACACAGGCGGTTTCCGAGTCCCTCAGCTGCCAGGCAGAACTTGCAATGCTCCTTCTGGATAGTGGCCACACACTGGAGCACCACCTCGTCATCCTGCCAAAAGAGAGAGGAGCATTAAAGCCAAGAATGTTCGGCAGTGACCTATCCAAAATAAACAAGAACAGACAAGAAGGAAATAATCTATATTGGCTCTGTTTTGTTGCTCCTTAAGACTCTGAACTTGGAATCCAAATACACTACAGTTCAGATTTTTAAGCTGGCAGCCAGATATGCACCTTTGATGTACAGAGGTTACAGCTAGTTAAACTTATAAGTAGATTTCAAATAAAAGTGGTGTAAAAGGTAAAAACTCTTAGCTTTGGTGCTATGAAGTCAGGTATTATTATGGTGTATATTTCCAAATATTTTCTTCACACACTGATATAGGGGAAAAAAGATTGTTGAGTTAGAATGAATGAACCATTTCAGAAGGAGAAATGAAAAAGTATATTAATCGATGGGAGGACAAAAGCAGCTGTGAGTTATATCATTTCTAAACCTGTTACGTAGCCTGGTGTATTTCTGTGAAAGAGAGAAATTCAATCAGTGCAACCGATAAGTGAACATCTGTACCTGACATGGTGGAGCTGGTCAGACTCTATTGGCAACACACACACACACACACACACACACACACATATTGATTTATCTGTGTGTGTGTTTGCGTGCCATCTTCTGCCATCTCTCGTCCCACACTAATCTGAGCTGATGGTTGCCATGGTTCTGGCTCCCACCTCCTTCACAGCAGTATTAATTCAGTAGATTTAGATACAGGCTGTACAGCACCCACAGACTCAGGAGGCGAGATAACAGACCCTGACAGAATTTCAACAATAATGGCACTCTGGATCTAAAACTAGAAAATTTGCTGTGACGACACAGTAAAAACGTCTGTGTGAAGAAAATAATTTAGGGGGTTTTCAGTGAATTACATTATACAGTCAGGTGTTTCTTTCTGCATTACAAAGCTTTCACTTCTAATGGTGTATCCATCAAAGGAAAAAACTGTAATTTCACACTGGTGTGTAAATGGCATATAAGGAAATGAACTGAAAAACAAGAACAAATGTACATTAGCAAAATCAAGAACAATTTTCTGGGGATTATGAATGATGTAAGATATAAAAGTTCAAACAACAAAAGCCAGGCTCATTACGTGTTGGTGTTATTTCTCAAATTAGATTCTGTCTATCTGGTTTCTATATGTGGGAGTTGTTCACAGTACAGATACTTTGTTTTCTCCACAACAATAAGACACTTTAAATGGGTTTTTTTACCAAGCAATGTAAAGCTATTTGTATGAAATCTTACACAAAACATTATTAGCGGAAGGCAAAAATGCCATTATAACTCCAATCCTGCAATTGTTGTAGTGTACTCTTTAGATTTCTGCACAACTATAGCCTAAAATGTGATCAGATTTTAAAAGTAAATAAATTATTTTTATTTATTTATTGTGGAATATTATCCATCCTTAAATATTTGTGTGGCAGTATGTATAGTATTATCGGTTTATTTGAAGGGGAAAATACTATTAGAATTACAGTTATGAGACAACCAGGTGTGAGTCTAAATATAAAAAGGTCCCATTTTATTTAAGAAATCAGAATCTAACTAAGTCTGATCTCGACATAGCCATGGCTAGCACAAAAGATTTCACCACTCACACCCCCCCACAAGCAATGATCACACAGAGAGTAGGGCGTGTAATAGTAACAGTGTCATGTCTAGGAAACTTAAGGTGTCGAATGTGGTAATGTCAATGTTCATGAATCTATCATCAGGAGAAGACAGAACAATATTAAATTTGATGAGAAGTGTTATGTGACCAAACAGTCCAGCATAACAACATTAACCCATCTGCGAAACATGTCGTAGGATCGCGATTTGGGCCTGCTCTGTTGGCCAGGACCAGGACAGCCTGTCATCACTAAGGAAATGTGATTTCCAAGTTGTACAAATACATTTTAAATACATTTTTAAAAAGGTATCTGAAGCTCTAAACGTAAGATGTTATACTGCACTTTACCATAAAAAGTTAAACAAAAAGAAAGTAGTAATTTAATCTTCAAACATGATCAGTGTCACTGAAAACACATATGACCATGCTCAAATGGATCAATCAATCAATCAATCAACAAATTAAGGTAAAAGGTGCATTCAGTTATTTATGCAGGTGCTAATTAGCACAAAAGCTAATTAAACAACCTGTAATATAGCTAAATTTATTTAATAAATAAATAAAATAGAATAAATAATTTTTTTTTCAGATGAATTACCAACCTTGAAAAGTAAAGGACACAGTACACTTTAGTCAGTCTGTCTTATGGGCCAATATAAAAATCTTTTTCATGGGTAAAGTGAAGAACACTGGAGTTAAATGTCACAGTGAAGTAAATGAGTTGCTGAACTGGCACAACAGTCCATACCAGGAGTGTTTGAAATACTCCACAACCCAACTTTGGGCTTCATGGAGGTGATTACTGATAGCAGAAAGCATCTGTGTTAACGCCAAATCACTGTTGCAGCTTTCCTGGTAGCTGTGTGATGGAGGAAACACAGCTTGTTGTTTCACTCTACAGATAAGGAAACTCAATATGGTCGCAGGATGACCAATGACTTGTCACCTCTTTAAAATCAAGTAAATAACCCTCTTTCTTTTCAGCTGTTGGAATCCTGGTAGCCTTAAGAAACCAACAGACCGTAGCTCTACTAAAAGCATACTGTATTTATGTCTGGATGAAGTGGAGCATACCTTTCTATTAGTGTATGTTAATGTCTACGTGAATGCGAACATAATTTGTAATCACATTAAAAGACTCAGGTGAACAAAAATTGACTTGTTTTGATAGTGCAGCTCCAGAACCAGAAGTGGTCAGAGGTGCACTGGGATCAAAATACTACATAGACTGGATACCATCTAGTCATCTGAGCAGTGTGAAGCAATGGGACGAAGAGCAGAATGGATCACAACGCCAACATTATTAAAAATAAATACAGCCAGAGGAGACGATGTTTATTCTAGGGTTTCAAGTCAAGAGAAAAAGCACAGTGGTGTTCTATCAAAAAAGTCAATTGCTTGCTGCACCCCTGACTTGATCCCAAGCCAGAGAATCTGGTGAGTCTGAGGCAAAGTGATCCTCGCAGCAGCAGTGCAACCATCTGCTAGACAGCTAAAAAGCAGCATCGGTACTATGTATAGGGCCCTGGCTTGTAGCAGGAGGAGGTAAATGAGGGTTGGGTTGGGTGGCCGCTTTACCCTGCTTCCAAGTCTAGAGAGGGAACTTGACCCTGTCCTCTCCCAACCCGACCCCACCCGTCATCACTACCCTTCAATAATATACCTCTACAAGTCCCCCGCTTCTCCACTATAACAAACTAAATGTTTTCCACTTGGATTTGAGTTTTTCTTGTAAAATCATTGACACTGCTGGTTGTGTCACCGTTAGGCAAAAGACCCTCAACCTTTCCCCACACTTGCCTTCCTTTCTTTCCCTCTACTTAGTTCACTATAGCCTCTGTGAGCCTCAACAGACAGCAACAGGTGCGTAAACTTGTATGGGGCTCGATGCATCCACAAGCCGAAACCCGAGAACTTCTGATGCTCCTGAGTGCCAAATAAACTCCACACAACCACTGCCACCAATGTGAACTTGAGAAAAGGTGAATCTGTTCAATCCTTCAGCGCTGCTATTTTGACACACATGCTTTGCACATGCTCAATGTAGATCAACAGACAGACATTGGGTAGGGAAAAAATTATTCACAAGGTTAAAAACTGACCAAAAAGAAGAAGATTCCTGCACGTTTGACTGCTTGTTCACACTGTCTCAATGAGTGGCTTGTCTAAATCGCTCTGACTGCTCAAGAGTCGTGTTTCTCATAAATGTCAGTCAGGGTGCTAAGTGCAGGCTGAGCTGTGTGTTTTTAGTGAAGCTTAGCTAACAACACAGAGAGAAGATGCAGTGTAGATGTGTGATAACCGCAACCAGATAAGATGGATGAGCTGACTATCAGTGAGCTGAGATTTAAATCTCAAAACAATGTTATTAGAATACAGGAATTTCTTAGAGCCTGTACAACATAATTGTGAAATATATTTGTCTTACATATTTTTAACACGATAGAGAGGGTTAGAAAAAGGGAGAAGTAGTGATAGTGTGAAAAAATGATTTAAGACAGCAGAGACATCTGACAAAGTGCAGTGACAGTGAAAAATACAAGTTAAAGACCAAACAGAAAGAGACGAGACACAAAAAGGGAGGCAGAGCAAAGCAGGAGCTGACTTTTTAGCTTTTTGACATTTTACTGTAGCTCTATAGACATTTTTCAGAAGCCAAGTTGCCGTGAAGGTAAAAATAATCTCATAGGTTTAATGAAAGCAAATGATCCAATTCAAAGACCCACATTTTCTGGCTAATGATAAAACTATACTGGGACTGCTGCTGAAAGAGAATCCTTTAATGAAATCCTACACATAACGTGATGCCTGACTGGTTCCATAATAAAGATATGCTCAGGAATCTGAGGTTACATAGTCCAGGTACAGTATGTACAGCTCTGTTAACCAAAAACGGCTCTGTACTAACTACTAGTGGACTGATATCATTTTCACTGCATGTTTCATAAGGTGACTCCATAGAACCACATTAAACCTTAAATGTATGTGATTTTTAAAGTAGTAGTTTCAGTTTTTGAGAAGAAAATATTTTCTTTTACTTTCCTCAGCACGTTGCAATATTTAAGTTGGTCTCCTATGGGGGTTACAAACTGGTAAATGTAGCTGTTACCTTGTTTTTTAGGAGACAGTAACATATAACATTTTCTAAACCCAAATAATAAATTCAATTCAATAAGTAAATCAGACATAAAATAAAATAAATAATAAATAAAATAAAATATGTTCCCTTTCACTATTGGATCAAACATGGTCAACAAACATAAGATTAACAAGATCATAGACAAGTTAGCCACACATGATTGATGCATGATGATGCTATCTAGAAGAGCTAACTAATGACGCATTTCAGTGCAGTTCTTGGTACTTTCTTTACTAAAACCATCCCTGGGATAAAAGTCCCTCCAGTACATAGTGATGTGCCTTGCCATAGCAGGGACAATGTCCTTGGAAGAGCAACATCCGTATTAGCTATATTCTATAGAGCAATTACTGCTTTACTGTAGCAAGCAAAACAAAGATCATTTCTCATTTGGTTTTTAAAAATGCTGCAAGTGTGAAATGCTGAGTCATATCTGACAGTCAGCAGTATTCAGCACTACAGGCCCCATCCCAGTAGTTCCTGAACTTTCAGAAAGTACAGCCCCCTGACCAAGGACTTTGCGCAGGGTTAGAACTATTGCTGAGAACTAAATTTAGACCCTGGTTACACTGGTGGAAATGCAGGTAGAGGAACTAAGTCCTTTAAAAAGTTCCAGGTCCTTGGGAAACGTCCCATTGGTGGAAAAAGGGCCTATTAGACCTATTAGCGCTAGTGGATATTTAAAGCTTCCAACATTATTACTCCTAGTCACTGATAAAAATGTCAGCATGGGATTTATCTCTGTTATTACCAGACACGATTCTACACAATTAAACTTTGCCAGGGAACCATTAACTTACAGCACACTCAAACAACTGTTGAGAACTAGAGCAGGAACAGAAATTATGTCCTTTCATTTTAAAGTGTAGACTTCCATACAGGAGAATCCCACATCCCTCACCAGCACAAAAACTTAGTGGTTTAGCAGCAATAGCAGCACTGGGTCATGTTTCAAGTCATTATTCTAAAAAAGAGCTAAACGAAAAGCTGTTTTCCATTATAACTGATTAATCCGATGTTTAAATATGACATTTAGATCCATCTCACCGCCAAACAACCTTTCAGTTTGATGTCAACATGGAGCTACAGTATAACATGATGCCTTAGCAGGAAATGCAAAGATTTTTCTGCCTGTGTAAATTATTAAATTAGTAATATTCTATATTAACAAAGGCTTCATGGAGATTTATACACCTTATGAGACATAATTACAGTGCATGTTTTTCATAAATGCAAATGAGACAAAATGGGTAACATTATTTAATGACCCTTGATTTGGGTTTTATTTATCAGGCTAATGATGGTTGCTAATACTAGTGAGACTTTCTATGTGCTAGTTTTGCTTTCAACAATTAATGACATAAAGTTATTTCATAGAGTTTATTTACATATTACATATATTACATTTACATATTAATGTTTTGACCTGCAAAAGTGCATCATGAAAAGAGATTGAATGTTCTCTAGCTGATCACTAGATCTTTCTTTTACAAAATATCTTTAATACCTTCTCCAGATTAGCTGTAACTGACCGCACAGGCAACACATTGTCGTTAAAGACTCTTCGTGCTGTCAGTGTCACACGTGTGCAGACAAGTGTGTGTGTCTGACACAAACCTGTGGGTCAAAATCAGCAATGCACCTCACATCTGGGTTCTGTTTATATTTTTACAAAATGAAATAAAATTCCACAGTCAAGCAACTTTGGCTCTGCAGTGCACCGCCATGGATCACAGACTCTGAGATTTATATGGTGTTCCTATAACAAAATGGATTTTCTTGGCTTAGTGTGCATGCATATTGCTTCACAGCAGTTTCAAATAATAGAGGACTCCATGTGTGCAAGGTGAGGCATCCAGCTCAGCAGACGCACTGAGAAATGGGGACGGCCTGTGGTCAGGGACAAAGCTAGAGCGTATGCTCTAAGGTCCATCATTTTGTGTGATGAGAAAAATCAGACACAAGGAAGATGTAGTGGGGTGTGAAGAGGTATAGAGGATTTTAAGTGAGTAGGTGTCTGCACAGATCAGGTGAAGTAGTGACAATCAACTGAATCTACAGTAACTCCAATCATCTTTCCTCCCTCTCTTCTCTGTGCTGCTGCAGGCCAACAGTTGTTCTACCTTCCATGCTGCCTGTGATGTGTCCTGTTGATGAAAACTTAACATGACATCAAGTCTCAAGCTACAGAATCCCCCGACAACAGCAATAAAACAAGGCAAGCACTTTTACTTTAGAAATGATTTCACAGAGGTCAAACTTTCATCCCTCAGACAGACTCAATAGCTATGAGTCAATAGAGAATGTGACACAAGATAAATTCAATGAGCATTAAGTGTTTTGCAGTACATCAGTTGCAGTTTGTGACAAGGTAAAGCTCCCTCACTCCCTCACTGGCAAAAGTTTCTAGATGCATCAAGCTACACGATGTCATCTCTGCCATGGATGGATGCACAAAGCAAATGGAAAATGGCTACTCGAGGATGTTGGTGAGCTTATTGAAGTAAAGAGTGAATTATTAGCAAAGTGACAAACAGAAGTAAAATATCCATTCTTGTCAGAAAGTAGTTTTAAAGGGATCAGTATTTCAAACCATGGATTATTTCTTTGTCTGTTTTCATAAAAATAAAATAGAAATCGGGTGGTTGATCCTCCCTCACTACTGAGCAAGGCCCACTGCACTTAAATCACCCACATAAACACATTTCCAGGGCCTGTAATTGATATTTTCTAGAACAACAATTCTTAAATGACTTTTTAGCAAGTTTCAACTTTAATGATTCGAGTCACTCTCAACATTCTGGTGTAATTTCCTGCTGCTACCACCTCTGCATGAAACAGAGAACAGGCATAGTTATTCACTTGCTGGTAATCATACTGGAACATTTAACAGCTAACAGTTCCCTTTGAAACATCACTGCAAACAAACAAAATGCTGTTATTGTTTATAACTGCTGGATGTGTAAACAAGCAACTGTTTACTAACAAATTCACCACTTCACCTTAAAATATGTTGGCATTTATAACTTGATTCTGCTGCCTGTTTCATTATTTCCCTGTAACATTAAAAACTCATGAGTAAATAAGCAATCAAGGACAATAAACATTTAGAAGGTGTACGTAATTCCTGCTTCATCATGACTGTGTGAGGAGGTTTGGTCAGAATTGACTGACTGTCGTTAGATCACAATTTAAATGCTGCTTGGTGCAAAAGAACTGTGCTTGGTGCATTTTCATATAAGCACTGCCAATATATAGAACATAGAACATATAGAATATAGAACAGAAACACTAATTACATGTGAAACCACCAAAACTCTTCAGACTATAGTGTGCCCATGTATTTATAGTTCAATATTCAAAGTTGTACGATGGCTCCAAAACTGGATTCAAAAAACAAACAAACAAACAAATAAACATACACAATGGACAACAAGCTGACAAACTGAACCATGTTGGCATTAAGTGAAAATAAACTGAGTGACCCGAGAGAAACTCAAAACACTAAGAGGCTCACAGTCTGCACCTTTTTCAGTCCTCAGCTGATTAATGAAGGTAATTATTTGGGTTGAGAGTCCACTCACGCTGCTGATGCTGCTGCTCCTACTCATTCTATCTCCACAGCAATACTGCACAATGTTTCCCACTGAAACTGAAATAGACCTATCAATACACTGAAAGTTACATTTATTGCAGTTTTTGGTTTTATGCACACAACATAAACTTGTATTGTAATTTTAGTAAATTCCTTCATATTATAATGTGCTATTTTCATTCAACTTCACATTGGTTTCAGGGTATTGTTCTGTACCCTGAAACCAACCAATTATTAATCTTCAAAATCAACAATATCACAAACTTTCATAAAATTTTAATGCAGCTACACAAGAAGCTCATCCCACATGAAATATTTAAATACACATCTCAGCTTAGGTGATGAATTATGTCTATTATGTGACTAAGTGGGGCCACTCCAGTCCAGCTCCTCACATCTCATTAACAAATGAAAAGCACTAAAGCACACTCTGTGACAGTGTGTCCTGCCACCTTTACGTCAAGACTGTGTAAATGATGATGCGATGGCAGCATCCTTGCTGTCCTTCACAAGGAAAGAGTCAGAGCTGCCAGAGAACAAACTGTTGCTTTGCCATCACAGGCTGCTCAATCAATATAGAGGAAATCCTTCGCATTAGGTTTAGATCAAGCTGAGGGAGGTTTCGCCTAATGTCGTAGGACACAACACGCTCTCTGTCTCCAACTCTGACAGCGTGTCAACTAATGCAATATTGTAAAATGCACACTGGAAAAATGACTCAATAAAAGACAGTATAGATTTTTTTTCAGAAAGAAATTACATGCCTGTTACTTTACATTGTTTCAGTTTGTAACTGCCAATGCCAGCATCATTAAGATGTGTGAGCTCAAATTCCAACGATAGCAAGAAGTTAGCTCCTTAAATATGCTGTTCTATAGTATAACTGCTGATATAAAAATATTTTAATAGGCAAAGCTGCCAGGAGTCTCTATAATCAAGACATTAAAAGATATATATATATATGTGTGTGTGTACACCATGTACACCATATAGCATGGAACTATAATAACCTTGACTGTTCATTATGTTTAGACAACTAAAATCACGTTCGTGGTGAAGAAAAGTTCAAATACAAATCCCTGCTTTAATATCTAATATGCTCTTCACTCAACCACCTCATCATCATCCACACATTCCAACACACTTCATGAATATCAAATTACTGTGTGCACCAATACAAAATTTCCAGTGCATATTATCACAAAATTGTAGCATGTGAACATAAGATGTACGAGATGTACGAGGGCTCTCTGATCTCTATAGAGTGAGACAATCATTAAACAATGATTTTAATTTTAGATAGAATTAAAAGAGTGTCCAAGTCAAATGTCATTGCAATGGTTCCTCTTAAAAATAATGTTCAAAAACATATTGCAATATTCTTTTCACTTTGTTTAGAGAAGTTAATCTTGAGTCAGCTTTAATATTAAAACCATTCAACTTCAGATTTCCACAGTTTGATCATCTAAGACTCTCAGGTAATGTGTCACAAATTACAAACCTGTGACCAACAATAACACCACTACAAGTTTGTCTGAAACAGCATCAAAACAAAAGCAACACAGTTGCTAATAAACAGAAATTAAAATTTGCATCTGCTAAGGACACTAGAAATATTTAAAATTATATTAGCTGTGTTCCATTTGAAAACTCACTGACACTGTCTATTTATTACTGACATATTATGCTTTACAAAAAGCTGTATATTACTGTGTGGTATCACGCATCTAATTCCTAAATGTGACTTTATCCCGATAAAAATGGTGTTAAAGAGTCATTGGTCTTGTGCTGCCCCAGCTGAAGCACTGTGCCTGATGTAGTTTAGCGCCAGGGAAGCAGAGATGTATGTGCTGTGGTGGCATCATCTTTAAAAAGGCTAAATTTAAACCCCAAGAGTTCTTGCCTTGGTATGCTGAAGGCTTCCAGAACTACATAAACTCCAAATAAGCCCAGAGAAGGACTGCAAGCCTCAACTCACCTGGTCTAGTCCTGGTCCAGTACCTGGACAACAAGTCAAAATAAATGTATTTTCACTTTTATCAGTAAAAACAAAAAAAAAACAAACGTAAAAAAAGCATGTGTACAGAAGTTTATTATAACAACAAATAAACCCTATAAAAACTAATTTAGAAGTTGCAATAACTGATGTTTTATACACTTTCTAAGAAATTAGAAATATATGGAACAAGGCGTGCCATCTTCGAGCCGTTCTGGTCCATCTGATTGATTTCTGGTTTACATGTATGTCCTAAAGTGACATACATGTGTAGATTAGCCTTAAAAAAAATATTTGATTTGTGGTTCACATTTCTGTAAAGAAGCTGGGTACAAACTGATCAGTTTAGGACGATGTCAGATAAAATGTAAACATAGCCAGAGGGCAACATGCCAAACATAGTAATAGCTTACCCAACAAAATCTAGTTAAAAACTAAATTACAACTGCTAACGTTACTCTCATGACTAATAAACGCAAACCGTAACCTCACAAACTCTCACTAACTAGCACTAACAACTGATTACTACTGTTAAGAAGCTATTGCAATGACTGCAACCCATTTAAAACCAGACATTCATACAGTTTAATCATTTTCTGACACTTTTGTTCTTGTGACTTTATTTATGTGTTTAGTTTTGGAAGGATTATAAAGAGGTATACAATTAATTACTTGCACAGAGCAACACAATCAATAAGCAAAAATGAAACTGACTGTGCAACATTTTCAAATGGCACTGCAGTTATCACATAAAACTGCACTTAACAGCCTGAAATTGAATTAAATGACATTAAAATTACTCAGATTTTGTGATTCTTGTATAAATTATACCCAAAGCAGTGTTTAAATGCTGTACACTGTTGTGCACTAATTATTTTTAAAGATAAAACCAGCAGCATATACTTATTACAGAGGCAAATGCTGCTTTGTTCTCCTCTGCACAGGTGCACTCAGGAATGACTCAGGAAAAACAAACAAGCCTAAAACTAATCCTGAGTTGACACCACCGTTGTAATTTTTATTCCAAATTTAATTTCTGCAGAGTTAATGAGCTGTCTGAGAAAACTCATTCTCATTCGCTGAGAACAGAAATTAAATGTGTCGACATTAAATTTAAAGGTGTGTATCTCAGAGTGGGCCCATAAAGTTACGGCAGGGGCTGCTGTCTTCGTCTTGCAGAGTGATAACATTTCCTCTCCCCCTAGTTGTATTTCATTGCTGATTTCTTTGACAAACTAATCGCTTTCCAAACACATCAGCAAGGTGAGACTGCATCTGTGCTAAATCACAATGTCTGGATCTCTGTCTCCACTGAACGACATGCAATAGCAATAATACTTCACGCTTTTTACAAATTATAAAAGCTGCATATTCCACCACATTCTGCCCTATAACGACTTTCATCCCAGAACAGAAACAAAAACAAAGCAATTCGTCATAAAAATATATCCATTTTAGCTCCACCTCTAAAGACTTGCCACTTAGGCTTATTCCACAATGTCTAACATATTGTAATGCACGGTATTTCAATTAGCAACCTTATTTTAGGGCCTGCGAGGGCATGTTTATCTCACCACTGAAGTTTAATAACAAGGCTCTGTGATCCTCAGGAAACCCCCCCACCCTCCGCTCTCAAGTCGCTGTTGTCATCAAATAACCAGGATGCCATTATGACAGAAGAATCTGAGAGGCATGGGTTAGTATCTCACTGGCATAAATAGGAGAAGCTGTTAGTGCAAGGTCCCATATGCCACTAACAACCAGTCAAGTCTTGAGAGGCTTTCATATAGATTAAAAATATATCAGCAATACATATATATATCAAAACCATGAGAAAGAGATGCGCTAGTTGTGGTTCATCTATGCAACTGAATATTTTTACATGCACAGGCCACTGTAGCTGTAAGAGATAAAAGATGTGTAATGAAAACAGCTACAAAATGACATTGTGCGAAACACAATACCCTAATTTGGGTATTATGACATATTACAGGGACTAAACGTATGGATATATTGTCCTCTGCTGCTTTGACATTAACCTTTTTGTGAAGAGTTAAAACTCGTAATTTTCCATTTATATCTGCGTAAAAATGTTAGCCAACCCAATTGAGACATAATTCAATCACAGTTAACAGGTATTTGCTGACATTTTATGTTTTTTAATATCTTTTTGTTATGTCGGCCGCAGTCTGTAACATCAATGACGTGTGATGTTGATGGATTGCACAACCCTTCAATGCAAATTCATGGAAACCAGGTACTGCACATCAACTTTTCTGTTGCTTGCAAAATGGTGGCTTGTGGTGGTAGAACTAAAATATCAGTGGTTTGTAGTAAATGAGCTGAAAAATGCAAATCTGCTGATATAGTCTATAGTGCAAACCCCCCCCCAAAAAAATAGATTTACTAGTTATATAGCAACACATTTCATCCAACAAGTCTTTCTGACAAACAAACAAACAAACTGCTTTGACAACAGAAAAGGTGATCTGAAAGGTTAAGATTCTGAAAAACTAGTATTGCATACAATTAATAATTAGAGTAAATCAGCTAGAAGAGACTTGGCACATTCAAATGGTGCCAGAATTCCTTAATCCTCTCTCTCCACATAACCCACAAAGTTAAAATCAACTCCTCATGTGTCTCTAAGGAAACACGTCTTATTGAGCAGCATGTGGCATAAAACCATGGAGACATCTCTACTGTGCATGCAGCCTGAGGGATGACTGAGTTATCGGTCTTCATGCAACACCTGGGCCACAAAGCTCCCTCCACACCAACATACAAGCTGTCATATCATTTACAAGCATAACTGCTGTGCATAACCACACAGAGCGCAGGCACCGTAAGCAATCTGCGTCAAACAACTAAAATAGTAATGGCAGAGGGAGGCTTTGCGTGTGAGCACAACTTGGTGAAACTCTTCACCCCGGGGAAGGAGAATACGTCCATAAAAAGCTCTGAACGATTGTTTTAAGATGAGTGTTAAGGTACAGTCTGAATGTTTTTGTTCGTGACGTGCAAAAGCAATTGAGAAACAAAAACCTATGATATGGTGATGGGAAAAGGACAGGGGGGCACATGCTGTGAAATGGTAGGCGTTTATGCCCTTGCACCTGCAGGATTCTCACTTCGCTCCCCATCGACAGGTGCGCTGTGGCCGCGGGGGGTGCAGCATGCAACCTGCGGCAACTTCCACATATGATGCATTGGAAAGACCTACATCACCCGCAGTTCTGGTTTTCTCTTAAAGAACTTCAACAATAATCCAACGCGGATTCGCGATTAGTTAATTAACGAGCTGCCTGTTGCCTTTGAAAGCGCTAATTGGCGACTGGAACCTGAAGTACACGCTAGGAAACGGCTCAGCAGCCCGCACCGATGAAATAATCTTTACTTACAGTTCTCAAGAACTGGATCTCATCTTCCCCTTCTCCGCCCTCAGCCATGGCTGTGAAGGAGCCTGCTCAGACTCTGAAAGCCACCACTGACTGCCGGCAGAAACGCGATGCTGTGCCTCTCAAGCCGATATTAGCATAGAGCTCATCCACAACCATATAGGGCAACCCGGCCGAGCCCCCCTCCTCCTTTCCTCTCTTCTCCCACCTACCCCCACATGCACCCTGTCTCCCCCTCCTCCCTGCGCTCCGACGCCAGCGGCAGTGCGGACCAGCGGAAGGACAGAGTCGGGGCATCGGAGGACAAGCTCCCGGTGCTGGTGGCAGTGGCGGATTTAGAAATTTGGGATCCGAAAGCGAACACAGGCTCTGCGTCCGTGGTTCTCCACCTGTTCAGTGGCCATAATGTTTTGTCCACACTATTTTAAATGAATGAAGGAGCCAAAACATTAGAAACACCTCCTAATATAATGCACTCCAGTATGATTCCACCACCCACTATGACTTCAATAATAAACATTTATATAAATTATCATCTTTCACACAAATCTGAGAAATTATAACTTTTTAAAAACAGAACTCACAGCAGAGCTGCTGTGTTGGATTGCAGTGGTGTTTACAGGTGTACCTAATAAAGTGGCCACTGCTGTTACTGCTTGTAAATCTGATACATCAAGAAACGTAATTTCTTGAGATTATATGTAGGTAACCACAATATTGTAGTTACATTGTCTATTGGTAACTATAAGGTAATTGTTTTGACATATTAAACAACCCATTAATACATAATTAAAGAAAAACTGTATGTTAAGGTAACATTTTATTGAGCCCCTGAGGGAGGTGCCATAGCAGTAGAGTAAAAATTACATTACAAATAAAATCAAAAACTTCAGTACAAAAACACAAAATAGAGGAGTATTAGCAAACACTGAAACGTAAATAGGGAGGTGACACATAGCAGGTAAAATGTGTTGATGAGAGGCAACAGCAACACTAAATTGACAGGTAGGTCCAGACCAGCTGGCAGGTGAGCCAGGATTGAGTTCATTCAGCCGTGTTCTGTTTTGATCCATGATCGGTCCTGAGGACTTGAATATACTGTGTCCATTTTTCATAGATTTCAGGTCTCCTAGTTGATTTTACTTCTCCCTCCTGTGAGAAGGACTGTGTTTTTGCAGGGCTAATAGTTATTAGCAGGGTAGCTGTTTCAATATATAAACAACGCTGTTTCCATTGTAACTTCTTCCCGATCATAGTCAGTCACAAAAATGTCCTCAACCAAACTAATGCAGGGATAAGAAAGATCCCAGTGAGTCCACATTCTTTCACAAAAGAAGCAGCACAGAAACGGAGAAGCTGCCGCCACCCAACAGTTGTCAGACTGTATCTAGTTATAAAAATTAAATAAAATACAAAAGCTCATCAGTGAGGTTTTTAATGTATACATTTATATATAATTATTAGTACCTCTAATTCTCAAAATTAATAAACTGTGATCAGAATAGGCAGTTCACATATTGTCCATGGTGGACAATATGTGGATCTGAGATGGAAAGTCCTGAGTGGAAAGTGCTGACTCTTAAACCTGATTTGTGCTTGGTTGGTTATCTAGAACAGTACAAGAGGTAATTAGGGTAAAACTACTACCATGTTACAGCAAGGTAATATTGGGTAATACAACTACACACATGACATAACAGCAAGGTCTATGTTTGGTCGCCTTTCACAGATGTTATGGTAAATAACCATTATAAACCATTATGACCATTATAAATTACCAACAAATAATGTAACCACAATGTCACCTGGTGTGTCACATTGTGGCCATGGGTAGTGTACCCCATATGAGAGACTAAACATTAATGTGAATGAAGTCTGTGTGGGCTCTGGAGACTGACTGCCATTCAGAAGAAAGAGGTTCAGTAAGAAGCCCAGTGTTAATGAGAGATAGAAAATTAAGGGTTCGACAATGTAATATAAGCACAGAGAGAGTTCAGTTCAGGTTTCACCTACCACACAGTTTGGTTCAAATAAGATCTGCTCCTGTGGACGGTCCAGAGGTAGCTTTAACTCACCACCTAGATCTGCCCGACTGAGCTGCGGGCTCAGCCTAAAAAAGGTCACAAGCAATAGCTATTTTCTGTTTCACTTTTCCTTACTGTTGTGCATCATCTTCATTAAAGTTATTCAAGTTATCAAAACAAAATTACATCTTTTTTCTGTAAAAGTAATTTATCACATCTGATCATTTCTGTTAAACAGTTTAAACAATGAATTTTGGGCATTCTGGTTCCATTTCTGCGCATGGATTTTTATATCATTAATTAATGAATATTAAAATAAAACTGTAACCATAAGTTTATTAGGCTCCTGGTAGTTTGGGCCCAAGGCAATTGCCTACCTTTGCCTAATGGTGAAGTCCGCCTCTGGGCGGTGGCTGCTGCTACTGATGATGATGATCGTGGATTATGATGGCTGGAAGTTAAAATGCTACTAGTTTGATATAGTTTGCGGTGAACTCCCTTTGCCAGTTAAATCAGCAGTTGAAAGGACGCCTTTTTTGACGCATGATGGTTAAGAAGATTTTAGTGTTTTATTTGTAGTTACAACATTTATTTAGGTGGTCAGCCTCTCCAAGAGGTCACAAGATAAATCTGGGGTTTGTGAGATGATTAATACAGTAGAAAAGGAGAAAAAGCAAAGCAAGGTTCTGCTGAATACATTTCTTTAGTATTTCCCCCTGAAACAGAGTGAAGTATTAAACAGGGTAAAAATACAAATACTCTACTAAATTACAAGCACATCAAATGTGTAAATCCAGTACAGAACTTCAGTAAATGTACTTAATTTCCACTGCTAGGTTTCAATGTCAGCCCAAGATCATACAGATTATCTAGTCTGAATTATGTTTAACTAGAGTTAAGACCAATCTGCATTAGTAAAGTGTCCATATGTACACTTCATATGGCCTCAGTCACTGGTCAGAAGATGCTGTCCTACATAGCAGGTCATCGTGTTTGCTGCTAAAGACATCACTGACATCTAGTGCTCACTTAGCGTAACTCCCAGTGTTTTTATCATGAATCATGAGACACTGTGTCATAATGTTTCTACATTTACAGCATAAAACTTAACTGGGTTGTAGTTTATAAGCTTACAAATGTATATTTCCTTTAAACTAAATTTCTATGATGTTATCAATGTTTTTTGTAGTTGCTGTTTGGTTATGTATCTTTTATTCCTTTGTTTTGAGCTGTGCATTTGTGTCTGTCTCTGTTGGAAAATTTTGTCCATGCAGATTTAAACATCATCAGTCACAATCTAATTACAATCTCGCAGCGTGATGCATCTTCAAATCTACAATCCTAATGCAAAGCTTTACATTACAGGCTTATTTTTGTCTAGTGTAATCAACAATTTTGCATCTTCTTTTCTAAATTCAAAACTACTATGGTTCAGGTGGCAGCTGTTAATTTCCTTTAAGCATCTGTAATCCAGAGATTGACCATTGTGCGGCTCAGCACAGTGCTTTTGACCTACATAGAGTCCACAGTCAATGTGTGGCCTGAGGGCAGATGTCACCTACACTTCCAGTAGGCAGAGATTATAGATAAAACCTTGCATGCAACCACCACTAAAATTCACAAAGTGTAACATTATTTCTTCATGTTCATGTCAGATATTGACTACGTACAGTAAAATACAGTTTTACTGTGGTTATACATTAAGTATTTCCATTTTCTACAGTTTTTTATTGCAATACTACATTCCAGATGGATACACATAAAAAAATCACATGCAATGTATGGATATACATTAAATAAAAATAAACTAGTTAAAATTGTCTCTACCTACAGCTATGATATCAAAACACTGCTTAAACATTAGTTGATCAGGAATAATACAACATTTTGTTTCCTTAAGCAACAGTTTTTGTAATTGTAACATTGGAGGATTTCTATTTTTAAAATAATAAAAGATCTGAGTGGTTCACTCAGAACCTTACATGGTGTCTGTGTTACAGCTTTTAACAGTGCTCTTTTGAAATTTTGCAGAAAATTGCAAACAAACCTCCTGCAAAATGTAATTTATACTGGTTGACAGTTTACAGACCTGGAAGCTGCTGAATGTGTGACAGATGTATTTGCTTTAAAGAGAAAACATTTTATGTGTCCCATCTGGTTTTTAGTTTATTTAGCAGCTCAGTATGAAAAGTCCAAATCCTCACTGAGCTGAGCCTGCTGTCTGTTTACATGCTTCCCTCAATACCTGGCAGATCCCAGATTAGTGGTAGTGATCTTTAACTGATGAACCAATAGAAGAAGTTTAACTTTGCAGAGACAATGCTGACTGGACAACACTCCTGCCTGTCACTGCAGTGGGCGTTGTCTTCTGTCACCTGAGTGTCTCTGCAAGTGCATCAGAGCAATGACCTGCTGCTGCACAGAGGGATGCACCTGTTTCAAGTAAGTGAATCCATGATAAATACTGTTTTATTAGCGTTATAGTTAGATAAAACACAGTTTCCAAATAATGTGATTCTTAATCAATTTCAGGTAGTTTGTATAAAAAACCCACAAACAGCTCTTTATTAGTAGCTTGTTTTGATCAGATCTCTGTAGTCTTTGAGAATTTCAACTCAGGTCTTTCACTGGATTTGGCACATGGGTTCTCAGTCATATATAATCTAAAAGCATTATTTGTTTTTATGTTAAGTCTAGTTATCTTGCACATTGAGAGAAGCAACATCTCATTTTGCTGTATGTATGTCTTTTTATGCAAACTAACCTTTTTTCCTTTTTCTGTGTCAGAATTACTGTGGTTCCATGTAAACACTTCAAAGAATATACTCATGCTGTAAAAAGAACCATCACTATTATCTGTTGTAATCAATTACCATCCTGGAAGACACTTACATCTCCTTACGCCTTCACATGCCCATCAGTGAGACAAGCTTCTGCTCCCCCCGCAGGGGCCCATCCTCTCCTTCCAAAACCTGTCTAAGCTTCTACCAGACTCTTTCATGTGAGGAGGGTCAAGCTGAAGCAGTGAGGCTGGGACAAGCAGCCAAATCCGCCCTTACAGACTTAAAAGAAACCCTCAAAGCATTGGATGACTCCTCTGACATCCGCTGGCTGACATATTTGTTAACGTTGTGTTTGGAGTCCTAAGCTTTCATAAGCATGGGCAACCAGCAGGGCACTAAACTTAAGACAAACTCTGAGAGTTATGCTGGGAACAAGGCTGCCTCACCAAAATCACCCAAAATCCTGATCCCTCGAAAGAGAAGGAGAAGAGCAGAAGGGGTCGTGAACCTTCAGCATGAACTCAAGATGACACTCAAGACTTCACAGGTGCTTCCAAAGGTGAGGAGAAAGCTTCGGGTAACAAGCTCTCCTGTGTTTGGGGAGTGGTATTTAGAGGAAAACAGGCCGATCATCTTCACTCCTGCAGCCAGGAGAAGGAGGGTTATGGGGAAAGACGGTGGAGAAACAAGTGTTTCATTGTCAGGGGAGAGAAAAAGAAGAAGTCCACAAGAGTTAAAGCCAGCATGGGGAGCAAAGCTGCCTGATGCCTCATCTGCAAATGTTCACAGACCTCACAGCCAAAAAGGTATTTTCTGTCGAGGAAAGGAATTATCCATGAAGAAAGAATATACTCTTGTTGACTCAGACACTGACCTTTCAGAATATGACAATGAGACATACTCGGAGTGTATCACTCAGTCTAGCAGTGACATGACAGGCAAGACTGAAGGCAATATCAGAAAAAGTGGAATACCAGGTAAAGGTCTCTTCACCCCTTTATCAATCCACAAACATGAGGGGAGGAAGGCAGAGAGCGTGGAGAAGTCACCGTCTCAGTGGAAGTTTGAGGAGATAGAGAAGAAGGCTGCAGCACAACATGTCGAAGGCAAGATTGATGAAGTGGAGGAAATCATACACTGGGCGAGTCTCACCAGTTCAGGCTGGATCAAAGAAGGCAGCAAGGGCGACAATGACCCTCAGTTTACTTCAGTTGGATGTGTTGGTGGGGATCAGCTCCAAATCCTGCAACAGAGATGCAGGAATGAATTCAGTTCACGTTCTAGACTGGACCACCAAGACAGGGAGTCCACAGAAGACAAAGCTCTGCTGCTTGAAGAGCTTCACACTCTGGTTGAAGGCACGAGCCAGAGTCTGCACCATGCCCTGAGGATGGAGGGAGGAAAAGCAGAGGGTGACTCATTCATAGAGTACAAAAAGATTATGTGTGGGCAGAACGCCATTAAGCCCAATTGCTCATCAGTGAATAACACACCTGAGACTCACACAGTGGCAACAGTTGAAGACGGGCTGTTTCCTTGGGGAGCTGGCAGCTGTGGATGCATCACTACATTCTCTAGTGGGACACAAACTAATAAGAGGAACAATGTGGCTCAGGCAACCCTAAGGCTGAATGAACAGAATCAGATACAGCCTTACAGATGCACCAGCCAAGAGTATCTGCTCTTTTCAGGTAATAAGGCTACTATGTCTATGTGGTCCAAAAAATGCCTACAAATTACAATTAAAGAGGATTTGCTGAATCTGAGGTACAAAGTTCAGTCTTGACCTTGTAAACAAGATTTATTAGGAACTACTTCAGAGGTTTTGATAATTGCACACCAACTTTATCTGCAGCATCAGGCAGCATTTGCCCAGTTATCATTGATATTTTCAAGGTCAAGTCTAAGCCTCAACTTTTAAACCAAAATACTGCAGATGTGAAGTCCTTTACCACCGGTACTTACCACAGCACTTTTAATACCCACAACTCCATGACAAGTGGGAATCAATCGACAGGTAAATGTAAATGAACAGCTTATAAATGCTCCTTGAAGTAATATTATTTTGTTTTAGCTGAGGCATTAGGCTTTACTAAAGGTTTAATTCATATAAAAATAATCTGACATTGACCCAGCGCATTGTCAAACAGAAGTCAAACAAATCATTGTCACTTGAAACTTGGCCAGGGCACACAATATTTAATACTAAATCCAAAACAATACTTTAATCATATCAGTCAATATACCACACTTATTGGTCTTAGATAGTAGATCTTATACAAATACAATGATCCATTCAAAGTTTTTGTATAAAAAAAGGATATAAAAGCAAGAATGGATCACTGGTTTTGTTAGTTTTAATTACCAAAATGCAGTGACCACTGGGATCAGCTATAGCACCACTGTGACTCTTAATAGGACAGGCCATTTAGGTAATGGATGGTATAGAAAAAGTTTTCCCACTAACTATATCAGTTTGTTTCAATTAAATAGTATGAAGCATATGATGGTGATGATTACACTGAGCAGCATGTGTGAGTGTATTGCTCACACACAAACACCCACCTGTTACCAGACCTCAAGGATGTGTTGTAGCCTGTAAATAATGACCCCTTGCTGGTTTGGCATACCACCACGTCCGTGTTCACTCAGGCGTGAAGTACCAGTGAGCGCCTGATGTCGATACCCTTGTAGTCCTGGATTGGCACTGACCTGAAATGACCTGAGTTTCCCCTTAAAGGACAGAAATAATTATGTTTGCGCTCACATGATCCAGAGGAAGCTCTAGGCCAGAGGTTTGTAATGAGCATTAAACATGATGGATTTCTTTGTAGATAATTGCAAACAAAGCAAAACACTGAACACCACAGTGGATCATAATTCTTTATGTAGATTATAACCTCCTTCTCACTCCAGGGCCTACTCTTTTATGCTACCTACAGTATGGTACATTATATTAGCTCATTGCTGATGTATTGCTATGAGCATGTATAACAATTATTTTGAGGTTTGAAACAGTGTCACCGCTATAGTTTGTCCACCAAAAAGTAGAAGATAGAAAGCAGCAGTAAGTACTCCACGATAGATTTCATTTCAAAGTATTTCAAACACCCTTGATAACATGGATGCCAAGTCTAGTAATGATTTATTCCACATGTGCTTGTTAAAAATGCTTCTGCAACTCTTAAGTAGAAGAGCAAAGTATTAGAATGAAAATATCCTTAATGTACCACAGGTAAAAGTGCGCATTATTCTTCAGTGAATGGTGCATCCTTGTAACAGTGGAGCTGATCTGAACCTTATGCACTGACAGGTGGTTAATCCATAAGAATACACCATAATTTATTAGGTGCTTGTTTTATATTTAATAGTAAATTTCTTTGTCACTTTACTTTAAACATGTTGTGTAAATCAAGAGCTGGAAGGTGAATCTGTTAAAACAGTTTTTAAGTATCAAATGGGACAACAAAATAGATATTAGAATAGATAATTAAATATTTGTCCGATAAATGCATTTGTAGTAGCAATTATATTGTATTGAAATTGTAGTAGAATTTCGAGTTCAGTCAGTTTAGTACAGAGTCCCCTCACTTTTCATGAAATGAAAGCCTGCTCATGCTGGGCAGTGGGATGTTTGCCAGCCCAAATAGGATTAAAGCTTGGAGCTTTAAAATTCTTAGAGGATGATGATTAGAGTGCAAGGAAGAAAGGCATTCAGAACCCTCTGGGGGTTATTCTTAAAATCCAGTGTTGCCTGACTGAGGACAGATAAGACATTTCCATAAGCTGTCTAATCTGGACAGCTGGAGAACTGTTATGTGTCCATTGGAAGTTACACATCTCTGTAGACGCCCCCATCTGAAATGATACTGGCAGATTTACTATAAAATATCTTAAGCTCTGTATTATGGATGCAGCTATTGAAAAAAAGACAATGTCTGTGCCTCAAGGTTAAAATGCTTTTTACATCCGTCTTATGGCTACATGGTTTCATCCCTCAGCATAATCCGTGCATACAGAACTAAAAACTTTACTGCAGTTAGCTTAAGATCTAACTCTTGATGGTGCCAACACTGGAAGGTCATTACTGGACAGACATGAACGGTCAGCATTACTGTATCTATTAGGTGATACAATACTGTAGCCATAACATAAACCTAAATTACATGCTTTTAAACTGGCTTTGAATCCTACCCTCACAGGGTCTGGAGGTGAGAACCATGTCCAATAAGTATTTGTGCTGTGCCCAAACAGCAAAATGGCTTATTGGCTTATAAAATTGTTACTCAACTACTGACTTCCACCACACCAACATGCAATCTGATCACGACCAGACAACTCCATTTCAAATTAAACCCACTGAGCAATTGCCAAGTAGTTACAAAGCATTTACTCCCACCATGCATGCTAACCGTGCAGTTAGGTTAGGTTGCACTTCATGAAACTAAAACTGTTAACATGTTGCGCTAACTAGCATGCTAGCAACGTACAGTGCTAACCAGCATTCTGTCTGGGCGACCATAAAATACAAACAGACTCTATCTTGATAATCCACCTCTCTGAGTGCCTCATTTTAGCATTTCATCAAACCTACAACCATGTACTACACTGCCTGCCTTAGGCTCTGCTCTCCTATACCATTGGTAATTAAGGCACCATGTTGTTGAATGTTTTCCACCTATCTCTGCCCTACACACAGATGATTACCTAGTCTGGATCAGGTGTGCTTAAAAAAATAATTGGGAGCTTCTATCCTCTGATTGACTGAGCACACCTGGTCCAGGTAATCAGTTGTGTGGCAGGGATAGTTGGAAAACAAGCAAGGGAGTGGTATTTGAGGACTGGGTTTGAGAACCCCTGGCCTCTAGTCAACTTCCACTGGGCAGAGCATTTAGTTGTCTGGATCGTGCCTGTTCAGAAATGCTTGCTGCATGACTTTTTATCTTTGATGAACAAGCACAGAAAAACGTGGAAACTACTTATTGAACGCCCTTCTCTCTGCATGTCTATGACTTTAGTTAACTCTAATTGCCGCACGTCGCCTGAGAGCATTTGCTTTACAATTGCAGAGAGATTAAAAGCTTTGCTTGTGTGAATTAGTATTTTATTGCTTAAATAAAGAATAATCACTAGAGTTTCAGAGATCCTTGACTAGTTGTTAAATGTTAAACAGGGAGTGTTAACTTTTTTCTCAGCTGAAGTTCCTTCATATATCCTCATGGTGACACTATAACTTAACATAGAAGTATAACAAAATTTAAGTGGAGATTGACTCAAACAATATTTCTAGTGACTTTTACAGCTCACTTCTAGTGAAAAAAGTCAGATCATCTATGAAAGAGGGTAGTCAAATTGTTGATTTATGTGTCCTGATTAAGCCTGTACTGTATTTTATAATAAGTTATGCAATTGACATAATGTAGAACCACAAGTTTCACCTTTTGACCTGCAGCCTTGAATGCATCGATGGTAATTCATTTCCTCCACTGGGATGTGTGTCTCCCTTATATCCAGATGAGGCTCTACAGAGACAGGAGGAGCTCTGGCAGCAGGAAGTAGAAGAGTCTCTGTACAGATCACATGCTGACTTCTTATGCATCACTGCTGCTGAAGATGGTATCAGTGACACACCTTTTTCTACTCCTCTTCTCACAGAGTTTAGGGTGAGTAAAGTCCTGATGTGAAGGAAACCATGTATTTGCATAACATATTATGTATTTTATCTCAGTTTTGCTCATCATCATCTTCAATTATGGGAAGTTTTCTACTGAAATGTGAGTCATTTTAATTGCAACCATGAAAGCTCTTATTTTAAATCAAACAGAAACCCTAACCATGTTTATTTTGCGCTTAATCCCAAAGCTTTATGCCCACACCCAACCAAACTGCTGTGTTTGCACAGCTATAATTAAGTGTGATTGACCAAATATTTTTTTGTAATGCTATCTGCCATTTGGCCCATGGTGCAAAAGGCTGCAATTTAAACAAATGCCTGCTGCTATGGGGGCACTCTTTCAACAAATGCCTCTGTGGATATGAAATAACTGCCATATATAATTGTTCAGGATGGAGGAGTTGTTGTTAGACTGTGCAACCATGAAGCACAATGATGAACATCCTTCATCAGCCCTGTGGTGACTCCTCCAGTAGAGCTACACACTGGTCATAGGTCAGACTGTGGTTACATTGGACAACTTCCAGGTGTGATTGTAAGTAAGTGTGTAAATAGGATCAGGGCTGTCCTGAGAAAAAGTGTGAGCTGTCAGCGAATAAAGAAAAGTAAAAAAAAGTAACACAGACAGTTCTAAATTGCCCTGTGGCATGGTGACATGTGATGTGTTGGATGAAGTTGAACATTTGTTCTGATTCTATTACAGTTATATGGGATTAAGTGGCTCCATGCCTTCTACATAATAACAGCTCAATTAATTCTAGGCTGTTGAGACACCTCTGTAGGCTACAGGAATGTCAGAGAAAGTTACACAACGCAATGACACAGTAAAAATATGTAGAGTGAACTATCACATACCTGCTGGCTGTGCTAACTTATCATAAAAGCAAACAAAGGTGTAACCTGAGAGAAACACAAACATGAACCATTGAGGGAACAATATTCGTTTCTAATTGTCTTTATTCAGAAATGTATAAAAAGTACGGTGGAAAGTTTCAAAGCTCAAGGACTTGAAATCTCTTACAGTCCAGGGCCTTTTTGTTTTTTTTTAATCATTAATTGATGTAGATATAAACTTTTCATTGACCGAGGACATTTTATTTTATTACATTGTATTTCTTGCTGTTATCGAAATTTGTGTTTTATTTATTCTTTGGCCACACTTATGCTTTTTTGGCCATATCTCATTTTTGTAGAACCCTTTTTCGTATTATTTTTTCCAAAACATGTATTATTTCTATCATTTGACTGTCAATTTAGACGATTTAGACCTTTTCTTGCTTTCATTTATTTTCTGTTTCAATATCTTTTGAAATTTAATTTTTAAATACATAATAGCACCCCTTTTCTGACAGTGTATCTTTCTATCTTTCTTATATCTAATAATTTAAATTATGCATTCAAAATACAGCAAAAACAGCAAAATGCAAATTAATACAGACAGCAATGATATTCAGTAACATTTTAACTGGCCTCACAACCACCTCCGTCATTAGTGTGTGTTAGATTTAATCAAAGCTGATTAACTGTATGATGTAGTTGGGTTTAGAGCTACTAAGATGTCCAGATTAGACGGGTGCTGCTCACTGCCTGCAGGGGAGCTGTGGGACGTCCCTGTCACAGTGAATTTACAGACCAAAACGTTTAACAAGTGATCCCTGGCAGGGCTATTTACCCTCCTCCAGCTCTGGGCGTGGTGTCTCTCCATCTGTTCTGTGTGGCCTCCTTTGCTTTGCAGCTCACGGATCTGTCAAGGCGTTGTCATAAACAGTGGCTGAAGACACCATCTGCTTCCAATTACACTGTGACAACCTGTAGGACGACATCCAAAGTGCTGCTGGGTAAACTACTACAGCAAGTACAGAAGAGCCAGAGGGAAAAGGAGACATAACTTGGAAGCTAAAGCCAGGGCTTGGATCTGACTTTAACTGTGGTTAAGATGAGTCACTCCAGCCAGCAGTGACATGGAGCTTGGAAACTATCACTTTTCCATTACTTTGCCGCGCTCTCTCCTATCATTGGCTGCTCGGAGTAACTAATTGTTAGTTCCAGTTTTAGGTTTGGAAAATTAGTTCTCTGGTAAGACATGAGAAAGCTGCTGCTGCAGTGAAAGGATAAATCTATTTCTTTTCAACAAACTGGAGCGGAAACAGGTCGTATTTTCAGAAGTGATGATATGACTTGGATAAGGAATTGCATGATCCTGGAAGCAGTTTGACAAATTTGTGCATGCCATAAACTGCATTTTTCTGATGTAATATAGCACAATGTTGTCCTGAAATGTCACATATGAGCAGTATAAACCACAACATGGTTAAAAAGCTGTTCAGTAACTTCCTACTCCAGTTATTCTACTCTGGATAACGGCATAATCCAGAAATATTGTCTCGTGAAGGAGAGAAAATGACCTCTACCTCCGTAAAACAAGAAAATGACTCAGACGAAAAAGAGGAGATTAATCATTTTACCCTAAATGAGCAGCTAAGCATGACTGTAAATGCTGAAAATGTCATTGAGACAGAGATTTTAGCTACAAATCAAGACCAGAATAAAATGTCAGACGAGCACAGTGACAAAGTTAGTGACTGTTGCCAAGAGGTTTTAGAAAACGCACTGGATGAATGTGCTTTCGTCAAATCTCTGCAGCCAACATGTCGACGTATGTCAACAGAGTGCACAAATACAGATTATGATTGTGCCTCTAGAGTAAGTGTGAAGCAGGATGAAACCGAAGAAGCTAACAAGGATTGCCAGCAAGATTTCTTCACAGTTGCTTGTAATTCTGATGGTGTTGACCCCGACGAATCTGCAAAGGGCACACCATCTAAAACCAAACATGTAATAATAACCGTTACTCGAATAGTTCCTGCTGTTGAAGACGAGGCTGAATCAGTAACGGAGGAAGCTGAGGAGCAGGCTGTTGAGTCCTCCTGCTTAAAAAGTGAAGTTGTAGAGGAGGGGAAAGGTGCAGAGGACGACTGTGAAGAAGCAGAGAAGAAAAGAGATGTATCTTCAGACTTTTCCACCCAACTCCACCAACATCATAACAGCACAAAGGACAACTCCTCTGACTTATCCATAACATCATCAGCCCTAGACAACAGTTCTCCACCTGGATCCTCCATCAGTAATACCACTGTCTCTCCAGGCTCACCCACAGATAAGCAGAACCAGGTCCCGGTCCTCTTTAGCAGCCTGAAAATCCCCAGGAATGGGGTGGTCAGGCCCGAGATCGATGCAGTGGCCCAGATTAAATCTTCATCTCAGAGGGCAAAGGGGCCAACTTTCAGTGAGAAGCAAGTGGACTCTAAGGTTCAAGGGAGCTTTTTGGACCAAATCTCCCAATTCCTGAGTCGAGAAAAGAAAGGAGATGAAAAAGAAGAGAAGACAAAGATGGAGGATGAGGAGGACCCAGTCAAAACTGAAGAGATAAACAAGAATGAAGAAAGTCAAGAAATCCCTGAGACGAAAGAACCTGAAAATGATGAGGATACTGAAATTTCATTTAAGTCTAGAAAACCTTCTGTGTCCAGTGCAGAGGCAGCATTCGATGCCTTCAAGGCTTTTTTCACTCCTAAGCCGTTGAAGAAGGATCCAACAGCAGAGAAAGTGGATCTGGAGGCAGTGAGGAAGAAGATAAGAACAGAAAAAGATGTGTTAAGAGCCCTTTTTGAGAGAACGTCCAGTAAGACGCCTGAGAAGAAAGACTCAGCTCAAGTATGCATCATGTTAATCAAAGGGGACCCTCAAGTATAAATTGCCAATGTGATTAATAATTTTATTAAGATTAACATCTTCACAGTAATTGTTTTATTTTTTGGTTGAAAACAAATTATCTTCTTTAATACAGTGGAAAATGTGTACAATCCCATATTTTGAAGGCAAAAAATCTCTGCTGTCTCTCTTCTTGCAGTCATCCACCCCAGGAGAGGGTGAAGAACGTACTCCTGGTCGTCTTCATGCCGTCTGGCCACCCCTTAAGGAAGAAAAAGTTGGGCTGAAGTATACAGAAGCAGGTACAGAGAAATAAAAAAACATTAATAATTTGCCATGAAACGATGTAATTGTATGTTGTGTTTTGTTGACACTGACTTTACCCCCTACGACTCACATTATTTGGGATTTGGGAGGGAAAGTACTGTCAACATTGGTCACATGTAGGAAGTTAATGAAAATCTATGGCGTTTAATTTAGTTTTACAGCTGAAGTTTGTGAGACAACCCCTAAAAATAATGTATTATTTT
>OMLM01006984.1:14274-26863 GCA_900302695.1 Helostoma temminkii | reverse complement strand
CTATAGCAGATACTGACACATGTGCACTGTCAAATCTCTGAAAATTCATGAGGTATTAAGCTGCTAAAACAGTTTAAGTAGGTGTTTTGAGCTGTTAAAGGGACCTGCGTGTCTCCATTATACTCCAGTACTTTAAGGTTTAAAAGTTGAGTATATTGAGTTTTGGAAAAAGTTTTCAATTAAAAATTACTCAACCTAAAAGATGAAAAAAAAAAAAAAACTCCACACAAATAATCATGTTGAACACTATGAAGATTCTTAACATATATTAATTTGAGATCAAGTATTGAGAAAAATGATGTTTGCACTGTGATATTGTGTGGTGGATTTGATATTAAGCCCTAATTCTAAAGTAAATGTAGCTCCACCCTGGTATGTCCACAGTCTAAGCAGCTCCTCCTGCGATTTTTCAATATGAAGTTATCACACCAATAGGTTTACACGAATTGATAGGGACATGCAATGAGAGTAATTTCCAACAAACTCACAGGAAATTGTCACATGACTTTCAGCTCATTGTTTAGTAGCTTTACTACTTTGGTAACTGTCACTGCTCTCATTAAATATGTTTTTGCAGCAGTTTTCAATGAAAGAGTTCTTGATAAAAAGTACATGTTACCTGCCCAGCAAGACAAAGTCAGCAACAACAGTGAAGCATTGAGCAACTATAAGGCCAGATATTTTCTCTCAGGAGACCAAAATGGAGCTTAAGTCAGACAGAAAGCTTTATTTACCTTCAACAGACACAAATGTGAATCCAAATAAACAATGTCTGCTGGGCATGTAACTTCTGTTTGCTAACTGTGACCATGTGAATCCAAAAGTCATAATGTTTAGTGTGTAAAGCTAGTTTCCACCTGTAGCAATGTTTACATTTTAAACAGTCATATATTGTATTATCACCATTTATGTCACCCCAGTGTTGAATTAAGTCACTTTTATATCTTTCTACATTTTGAATGGTGTTAAGCAACACCTAAACCAAGACAGCACAGTGAGAACAAATAAGTGAAATAGTATTTCTTAGGGAAAAACAGTAAACAGCGGATAGACATGCACATCAAATGTCATTCACATCTTTTTAAAGACACAGACGCTTGGTAGGGTCAACAAAGATTGTTTGTGCAGGGATGAAGCTAAATACTTGTTCCAAGTGTACACACCCATCCCCCTCAAAATACACTTCCTTATGCTGTCATGAAAGTGACAGTAAATATGCTTTCTCACGTCCCATTCAATACACACTAGCAGATAAATGTTTGCTCAACATGTACAACCTGTGAGCTCTGTGCATTTTTGACACTGCATATTTGATTCTCTACTGCCCTCATCTGGCAGATCAGTTCTCACAAACTGCTGTTGTGCAGTAATTGGTTTGTCTTTGGCTTGTAACCAGCCACATCAGTAATGTGCACATCATGCATCGCAGGTATGATAATACATTTTGTTAAATACTATTTCTAACTAGTCTTCTCTGTTTCATCTCAGAGCACCAGGCTGCTCTTCTGCAGCTGAAGAGAGAATGCAATGAGGAACTGGAAAAATTACAGGTTAGTAGAGACGACAAAGGTCAAGAGTCGAACCATGAAATAGTGCCACCTGTCACCACATAGTATTTTATTTTTACTGAGAAGTGTCTTTCAGAGTATTTTTTATGTGTTTCTTAAATATTAAGGTATTTAATTTCAGAAAGACAAGCTAAAGCCAAATTTATATTATTTCAGGATGACTATGGCCAGGAGCTCTCCAGACTCAGGGTGGAGAATGAGGACAATGTTGCCCGTCTCGAGTACAAACTGGCTGAGCTGCAGGCCAAACTCGCGCAGGTTGGGACCTACCGACGAGAGGAACTCAGAGATGCTGCTGTATCAACAGGTGATGACCTTTTACACAAATCTTTCCGCTCTGTCTGCATCCAAACGGACAGAGAGACTTTTGTCAAGACCTCAGTGGACGAAGAGGGAACAGGGAGAGCCAGTCCTCAGCAGCAGAAGTTGACCCCCAAAAAGCTGGACATGGCTTCAATCAGCCTCAGCCTGGCTGGCCAGAGGGATGATCCAGAGTCCTCCTCTTCATCGCCTGTCCCTCCATCCCAAACTCCTTCAGAAGACTTGCTACCTCTATCAGAACCACCACCAGACACTCTGCCTCTTCATCCACCACCGCCTCCATGCTTGTCACCACTTGTGAAACACACTGAGATGTCAAATGACCCCCCACCTCCACCTCCACCTCCACCTCCACCAGCACCACTACCTCCCCCACCACCACCACCTCCTCCTCCATCCCTGCCAGGCGTTGCTCCCCCACCTCCTCCTCCTCTTTCAGGTGGAGTTTTCATGTTGGAGAAACCTCCCAGAAAACTGGCAGTGGAGCCTTCCCGACCCATGAGGCCTCTTTACTGGACCAGAATCCAGATCCAGGACAACAAGTAGGTTTACAGCCAACACACAATCTTGCAGTATATAAGAACATACACAATGAGATATGTTCACACAGATTGAAACTGTGACAGGATTTGTTGAAATTTAAAAACTGTGAGAGACACTTTCTGGTGGATCAAATTTGAATCAAAACATTTTAATGTAGAAACATTTGATTTACATTTGGGCATTAAATAAGAGATAATAAAAAAAAATATGAACATTTGAGAAATATATTTGAACCAATAAATAGTGAAATAATACCATTTATTATTAGCACTGTACCTTAAAACTGGAATAAAATCAATCATCATCCTATGAAAACAAACATTCATGAGATAAAAATGACCACAATGAACATTTGTAAAACTGTGATTATGTTTATTTTTTAAATAATACATATTAATAAAATGTTAACATTACTACTAGGTTGAGATTAATTATTTATTATTTGTACAGAGTAGCACGGTCTTAAAAATAACTTGGAAAATCCAAACTGTGATCCACACTCTTGTTTTTTTTCTATGCAGTACAGTATAATAAAGTTTAAAATAAAAATCTATTTAATCTCTTCTCTCTCAGCAACAACACACTGTGGAACAATTTAGAGGAAGCAAATTTAATAAATACCAGCGAGTTTGAGGATCTCTTTGCCAAAACCACCACGCAGACCAAGAGGAAGCCGCTGTCAGAGGCTTATGAGAAGAAAGCCAAAACCAGAAAGGTAGCGTGCAAAATTAACTAGAACAGGGACACGAGGCAGCTGAATATTACTAAAGCAGATGTAGGTACAGTAGTAGCAGTAGTACAAGGGATTATAATGTGTCTCTAGTTCACTAGAGGGAGGTAATGTCATAGAGGTAACAGATGCCTGATTAGTACAAATGTGTGAAAAGTGTATTATAAATTCAGGTGTAGACAATTTAGCTTTTGACAAAGACACTAAAATATCTGCTTTTGTCTTCCTCATATGTGTATGACGTTTGTATGTCTGGGCTGTTCAAATGAAGCTGTTTATTAGGTTGTTTAATCTGTTCTGATGCTAGAAACATATTTTTTCCATTGTTCTGTTAAAAAATCCTCAAATTCTGTTGCTGTCTGGCTGCAGCTGCTCACCTGGATTTTATTTGTGTTTGCTGCATGTTTGAGCAGTAAGGACGCTTAAGTTTATTTGTCTGTTTATTGTACCTTCTTTAAAAAAAAAAGGGCGATCCAAAGTGCAGTTCATGAAACAATTAAAATGGATTGAAACCATTGAGTAATAAAATGAAAGACACTTAAATACAATGAAATAAAACAACAAAATACTCAGAAATCAGTGCATCAGCCTTCTCCCAGTAAATTAATCCATTCTATTGATGCCAAATGTGCTAATGCATCAGGCTAAAGCATAAAATGACAATCGTTATGTTTGTTTAGATTCTCCACTAATGAATCACTTCTAGTGGTGAGGTGGTCATGAAACTGTGTGTGTGTGTTTTAGATTGTGAAACTGTTGGATGGGAAGCGCTCTCAGGCCGTGGGCATCCTCATATCAAGTCTCCATCTGGAGATGAAAGATATACAACAAGGTGAGTTATCTCAGCAGTATTGCACTGGTTTAAAATATTTTTTATTGTTCAATGACAGTAGGACTGACCGGGATAAGATACACACATTGATTTACTGAAATTTGTTTGCAATATACAAGAATAGCACATGCTGTATTACACATGTAGATAAAATACAAGTGCATTTGTTGTTTAAACCAAAAAAAAACACCTGGATAAATAGCATTTTTTTTTTTACATAAATGACATCGGTTCCTGTAAATCACTGGACTAGCTGCACCACAGTCAGTCTAGGAGTTTGAACCTGAACCAGGTTGCTAGACATCACTTCTGTAACAGAACCTACCCTGTATTTCACTTTGAAAATTAGTTGCAATAAAGGATAAAACACTCACAGTTTGTATTACTAATCCCAAACATTGAGAATCTTTGTAGTAAACAGCAGCGAGTGTTGACAGGAATGTGTTGGTGATCCAAGATCCAAGAGCAGCACTTATCTGTGTTTTTTTGTTAATACAGTAAATCAAATTCAAGATCAACACAGGGTCATTGGGGACATTTTATTGCTAACATAACTGCGTAGCAATACTACAATGCTATTTTTGCTTTTTTTTTTTACTTTTCCACTTCTAGCTGTCCTGACAGTGGATCACTCTGTGGTGGACTTGGAGACCATTGAAGCACTTTATGAAAATGTAGGTATTATATACTACAGTTTCACCAGTCGTCCAATTGTAGAACCACTTATATATATTTTATTGTTAATGTGTCAGAGAGCACAGCCAGAGGAGCTGAAGAGGATCAAGAAACACTACGAAACGTCAGAAGAAGAGGAAGTTAAACTGCTCGACAAACCTGAACAGTCAGTATCTGACCTGCCATCTATTCTGAGTTGGCACCAGTAGTTGTCATTTTGTATATGCTTGTGTGTGAGGACTATTTAGCTTCAATCAGCAGTTCTAAGAGGAATGCACACTGGTTGTTTATGTTATGTTCTCCAGGTTCCTGTATGAGTTGTCTCAGATCCCAGACTTTGCAGGAAGAGCTCACTGCATCATCTTCCAGTCAGCCTTTATCGATGGGATTGCTTACATCCAAAGCAAGCTCAACACAGTTTCCTCTGTTTGTAAGGTAGGAAAAGCTCCATGAAAAGTGTTCAGCACTTTAATAATGAATATTCACATCTATAATCTGACCACACTGTGTATGTTTTATGTTTTGAGACTCTGCTGGAGAGTAATGATGTGAGGGAAGTGATGGGACTGGTGCTGGCTCTGGGGAACTACATGAACGGAGGCTGCAGGACGAGGGGTCAGGCTGATGGCTTTGGCCTTGAAATACTGCCTAAACTCAAAGATGTCAAGAGCAGGGTAAGTCCTCAAGTGTCAACATAGTGGTGGCTCCACAAGATCTTCTTATTTTCCATGCTTTTCATCGTGATTTGGTGCAGCAGAACTGACTTCTTTTAGGGGTGAACTTGTGAGAAGTAGCATTTGTTGGCCTTTGGCCATGAGCATAAATAAAAAGCAATCTAATGACAGTTTAGGGTGTTGTAGAGCAAGTGGACAGAAGCAGTCTAGGTACATAAAAAAACCCCAGTAGCTGAGAGGGAGAGTAGTCTAGTTTGAATATTAAGACAGGATCCATTTTTTCAGGATAAAGTGATTTAGTAGTAACAGCAGTGTAAACAAGGCTAGAGTACAGTGATCAATCTGCAGACAAGTGGGAAGTTGTGAGTAGCACAAGCACTCACAAACTACCTTATTTGAGAATTAAGTCTTAATTCTTAATTTACCTACATTGTAGATTTACCTAAATGACTTTTAGGAAATTACATTTGATTTTATCATTTGAGACACTGAGATCTTTTCACACCTTGTTTACTATAATGGTGTTTTCACTTGTCTTAATCAAAAATACATTAATCAGCTCCAGATTGACTCTTAATATAGCAAAGGGACAAGGAATGAAGGGTTTAAGAGTCAACAGTGAAATCTGAAATCAGTGAAATCAGATATATAATATAATATATATAGTGAGCAGCAGGCAGATTTACTGTACACCATGCATGCAGTCTACAGTATGCAACAACGCTGTTATCTGAACAACAAAGGACAAAGCATGTTAATTGTTGTTTTAGTGGAGGTACTGTTGGTCTGAATGCTTCTTTAAGGCTTTACTTCACACTGAGACAATTTTTATGTTTCTTTTCAGGACAACAGTATCAGCCTGGTGGACTATGTGGTGTCATACTACCTGCACAATGTAGACCAGGTACGAAACACAGTAAGAAGAAACACTGAATCTAATTTATAAAAGAGAAGCATAAAAAAAATCTTAAGTCAAATTTCTGGGTTTTTTTTGTGTGTGGTTTGATTCCACCAGAATGCTGGCACAGACCAGAGTACGTTCCCCCTTCCTGAACCTCAGGACGTCTTTCTGGCAGCACAGGTCAAGTTTGACGACCTAAATAGAGACCTGAGACAGCTGGGACGAGATCTGGCAAGTATGTGATGTAACTGCTGTAGCCTTTTATCTGAAGACTTGCAAAAGATCCCCTCTAGAGTAATGAATTCAAAAACTCCGACCCTGCTTATAGTTTATAATATGTGGATGGTTTGCACACATTTCCAAAAACGTCAGCTCCACTCTGAGCAGACACACATTGAGCTTTAACATCTTTGTTTTCTCGCCTTGTGGTCATTTTGTTGTGTGTTTTTGTTTGAAACCTCAGCCAGACTGTGTAACTCTATCGCTGTGATTTTGTGTTGCTTCTGAGAGGTTTCCACAGACAAAACCTCGACCCAGTCTGGCATGTTTTTTTCCTTCGACACCCTCCTGAAAAACCCCACACTCCACAACACGCCACTATGGTTTCCCATCAGTGGCCCCAGCCAGTGAGAAACTGTACTTAGCATTAAAGCCTGCTTCTTTGACTGAACTCCAGCTAGCTAAGGCCTCAGGACAAAAGATTTCCTCTTGTTTGCCAACTCCGATGCCATTCATCATTATGCCAGTCAGTTAAACCAGACAGTTCATGTTAAAAACAATGCTGACATGCACATGTGTTTCTGCCTGCATTGTGCACTGTATGTGCTCATTTTCAGAGACTAGTAGGAGTCTGATACTGGCTTGGCGCCTTTCAGATCCAGCTTTTAGCTTCTAATCATCCTGCCCATCAGATCTCCCATTGTTGTGCATTTGTGCCCCTGTCGCCAGTGCAGGGAGACCATAGCTTCCCACTTATGTAATCTCCAGACCTCCAGTATCTGTGGTATCTCTGCTTGGGCTTATGCAGAGATGCACAGATCCTTAACCTGCTCGACTGTATCCCCTGGGCTCCAGTGTGGCCTCCAGATGTGTACTACAGATAGCTTTCTTTACCTCTCAACACATCTTTGTCTTATCTTCTGCCCAAATCGCCGTACAACCTGAATTGTCCGTTGCAGGTTCCTTTTGTTCTGCCCTCATGCCTGGTTTGGAGCTCTGATTCTGCGGTTCTTCACTCTCCCTTTGTTTTCTGCTGGGTTGCTATGAAATGTTTCCCAACAAACTTAAAGGGATATACATTTCTCCTAAGTCATCTGTGTTGACTACTGAGGTAAATAAGAGTTTTTCCACTGGGCTATTCACCATAAAAAGTTAAAAAAAGGTTAGTTAATACATAAACTCATCTACCTCTTGTGGTATTTAGCCATGCATATTTGATTCTGTTTGTCCAGGTTTTGCGACATCTGTCCCCCTACAGGCTTATTCTCATCTGTTTAGACAGATATCAATATTAATATTTGAGAGTTCAAAAGTTTAAAAACTATGGATCAGAATATTTGACTTGGATCTTGGGGCAAATCAGCCTGTGTGTTCTCCTTGGTCAGCAGTGGCTTTCACCTTGGAACTTTCTCATGGATGCCATTTTTGCTCAGTCTCTTTCTTAGTGTTGAATTATGAACACTGACCTTAACTGAGGCAGGGGGGCCTGCAGTTCTTTAGATGTTGTTCTGGGCTCTTTTATGACCTTGTGGATGAGTCGTTGTTTTGGTCTAATTTTGGTCAGCTGACTGTTCCTGGGAAGGTTCATCACTGTTCCAAGTTTTATCTATCAGATAATGGGTCTCACTGTAGTTCGCTGTAGTCTGAAAGCCTTAAAATAGCTTTGGAATCCTTTTCAGACTGATATATGTTAATTACTTTCTTTCTCATCTGTTGATTCTTTCTCTTTTTTTCTCTTGAATTTCGTTATATCGCGGCATTATGTTCTACTTTTTGTGAACTTTTAGCATGCTTCACTTTGTCAGACAGCTTCTATTTAAGTGATCTCTTGATTCAACAGGTCTGGCAGTAATCAGGCCTCAGTGTGGCAAATGAAATTAAACTCAGTTTTCCAAAAAAAAAAAATTGGTTAATCACAGTTCACTCATGATTTAGCAAGGTAAGGTGGAAATGACATTTTCACACAGGGCCAGGAAGGTTTGGACAGCCCTTTTCTCTTAATAAATGACTGCATTTAGTATTTACTTGGGGTATTTTGTGTAATACTAAAATTAGTTAGCATCATTTAAGTGTGACAAATATACAAACACACACACAAAAAAGGAAGGTGGCAAATACCTTTTCACAGCACAGTGTGAAATAACTGCTATGCCATAAGAATGCACATGTCTTGGATTCAAGATGGCTGTGTAAGAAAACGGTCCACTTTGCTGAGCTGCGCAACACGACCTCACATTTTAATTATTCTCACACACTATTGAATATTCTACATGTACTCCCACACTGGAAAGATTAATATGAACATTGATGAGTACTTTTTCGTTTTGTTTTTTAATGACCAGGCTCTTGCTTGCATTCAATCTCTTGAGAAAGAATTGCAAACCATGGCTGAACATATTGATGACCTCGAGAATAGAGGCAGGAGGAAAATTGTCATTGGTTTACCCGAAGGCACAGAGGGCACTTGGCTGGTAAAGTTTTTCGAAATCTGGCTGACAAATTTTCTTCGACTGGAAACCAAGGCACGGCGGATTAAAATTGAGAGAGCGCACGACCTGCCCTTTTTAGATTTCACAACTTCAGCGATAAACAACAGGCACTGGAAGCAGTGAGACAAAGCGAGAGGGACATACTGCCTCTGTTGCATGAAGAATCAAAAATAATTTTCTTTCAGGACTACTCGTCAGCAACCATGAGCTTCTACAAGAAACTTAAACAACACTTAAACGACAAAGAACACCTAAAGTTGCAGTGTGGTTTCAAGCATGTTTACTTTTCATCTTTCACCAGCAAAAGTAGAGGAGTGGCCATAATAATCAAAAAGAATTTAGCATTTAAACTGATACACTGTATCACAGACAAGGCCGATTTGTGTTTTTTAGGTCTTATTATCTTTGGAGAACAATTTGGTATTCTGAATGTCTATTGCCCTCCAGGTCACCCTATTAACTTTTTCACTGATGTAATGGTTAAACTAGTGGTTCGGTCCATTTGTGCATAATTTCACATCAGAATTCAAAACAATTCTTACTTTAAACTCTCCCTCTGCCTCTAACCCATCTATGCTCTGGGAAACTTCCAAAGCTTTTGCAAGAGGATTGATAATCTCATTTACCGCCTACTAGACAACGTAAAACCAGAGAACAGCAGAACATACTGGAAACAAGACTCAGAAATACATGACAAACCCCTCAATGACTAAGCTTTACCAAATAAATGCCACAAGTTCCTCATTACACACATTACTAACCCAAGAAGCCACAGATAAATTAAAGTACGCAAAACAAAAACTGTTTGAGCATGGAGATAAACCATGTAGATTTTTGGCATATTTGACTAAAAACCAGGCAGCCTTCTAAGTTAAGCCCTTCTAAGTTATATCCTCTGTTCTGCACGGGAAAGGATCCTGCTCCACTAACCCAGAAATGATCAAAGGCACCTTTTTGGATATTTATGAGGCTTTTTATGAATCTGAAAAGAATAAGGATGTTGATCTTGTAATGGAAACATTTCTCACCAAACTTAAACTCCACAGCCTGTCTACTGATGAAAGGTCCCGCCTAAACACTGACATATCAGAGCGTGAGATTCATAAAGCAATTGGGTCACTCCAGAGCGCAAAGGCACCAGGTCCAGGCAGACTCTGTGCTAAGGAATATAAGGAATATAAGGAATTTAGGGACCTTATAGGCCAGCATCACTACTCAATGTTAATGTCAAGATCTTCTCGAAAGTTATGGCAACTCGTTTAGAAAAGTTTCTACCCCACATAATGAAGGAAGACCAAACAGGCTTTATCAAAGGTCGTAGTTCAAGTAATAATTTTAGGTGGCTATTGAATATAATTCAGGTATGACAGCATCAGCAGATGAGATAGATAGTCTTGTGGTCTCTCGAAGTTGCTTCTTACTTTAAAGCAATTTGGCTTAGACTGCAGGCACTCCGGTCTTCCCACCCCCTTCCCATTTACATGGTCCCCAAAAGGTTTTGTTTATCTGGGCATAGATATAACACCGCAGTATAACCAGATTCTCAAAGCTAACTTTAACCCATTGTTTGATAGAATCGAGCAAGACCTTGAGCTTAAAATGAACATTCTCCCCCACCTTCTTAATACAATGAGTTTGATCCCAATCGTGTTCCATCAAAAATTTATCCAGACAGGAAATGGGTGGTTTAGCTCTTTTATCTGGCGCAAAAGAAGACCACTCATACTGATGTCAAGCCTACATCTCCCAGGTGACTGTGGTGGACAATAGTTATCAGATCTTAGAAAACTAAGTGCCCTTTTGCAATACATGATGGACTTGGTTTGGAAAAGCCCCTCTTCAATTTGGTTTGATATCAAATCTTTAATGGCTAAGTGCCCCCTTTCAAATCTGCTTTTTATTAAAGACATAAAGACTGTAAGAAATTTGTGTGGGAACCCAATAACAATTAACACAGTTAAGGCCTAGAGGGCAATACAGTGCATTGAAGGGAGGGCTGAAATAACATCTGCATTCATCCCCATTGCCAGTAACCCAGACTTTGTACCAGGCACTGGACTCAGGGTTTAAACAGTGGAATGAAAGAGGTATCTTCTCTTTTGGTGACCTATTTATGAATGTTTGCATGGCCTTTAATCAGATTAGCAAAAAATTAGGATAGCTAGAAACAATCTTTTTTGTGTTTTTTCAGGTAAGGGATTTTGTTAAGAAAAAAACTACCCTACTGGGTAGTGTGGAAATGTCTAACAATGAAAAACAGATTTTTCTGCTGGGAGCGATGTGTCAATTAGAATGCTATACAAAATTTAAAAAGGTTACACAGAATCCTGTACATCTAGGTTGGGGTAGGCCAGGGAGAGGGAACTGGGCATATAACAGATGATATGTGGGAGGACATCTGGAATAATGCAAATAAGATAACCATTTGTAACGGATCTAGGGCATTACAACTTAAAATCTTACACCGAACTCACTTATTACCTAATCGTTTCTCAAAATTTAAGGCAGATGCTTCTCCTCAGTGCCCTAAATGTAAAATAAACACTGGCAGTCTTACACACTGCCTCTGGTCCTGCCCCAAATTGCAGAAGTTTTAGAAAACCGTCCTCCGTGAATTGTAAAAAATACTGAAAATTGAGCCCGACCCTGATCCTGTCTCTCTTCTCCTTGGCCTTCCCAACAAGCATGTTAAAAACAAGTATTCCAGAAAACTGCTCAATGTCCTGACCTTCTGTGCTGGGAAAAATATAATACTTTTTATAAACCCCCTACAACCTCTGGATGGCACAGAATAATAATGGATCATATCCCACTGAACTTCATGACCTGCTTGGTCCTTTATAAGACTGATGACCTTATCAAAATGTGAAAGCCCTCTGAATGTGAATGTATCTGCCATTTTAACTAGAGCCTTTACCTGTCTATGAGATCCTGAATGGAGATCATGGTATGGTGATACTTGTCTCAGAATGACAGCTGTGTATATTCATGATGTGTATCCCTGTGTGTGTGTGTGTTTTGTTTTTCTTCTTTTTCATGGATTTTTTCAGTTCACAGACATGCAGTCAGGTTAAGTGGGGACTCTAAATTGCCCATAGGTGTGAATGAGAGTGTGAAAGGTTGTTAGTCTATATGTGGCCCTGTGATGGACGGGTGACCTGTCCAGGGTGTACCCTGCCTCATGCCTGTATGACAGCTGGGATAGGCTCCAGCACACCCAGGGACTGGTTCAGAAAATGGATGGATGGATGTTTATCCATCTTCGTATTTTGTCAAGTCGGTTACCCTTCGATATTATAGTAAAACAAAATAAACACAGTTTGGAAAAAAAAGAATGCCCATGTCAGTATGTTTGTGAGTTAGCTTTAGGTTGCATTATTTTTATAAGTTTCTTGGCACATTTATACTATTTTGATGTGAAATATGGGAAAGATGTAGTGTTTTGTTCCTGAAGACTTTTTGCAATGCTAATGCAATGCACTATTTGCTTTTCCTGATAGATTAAACTCACTGTGGAATCTGACAAGCCTAGTGATTTATGTGGTGAACAATCCAAACATGCCATCACCAAACCTTTAAATCTTTTTTAAAAAAGCATGTATCCCTCACTATGAGACCAAAAACCACAGCTTCAGTC
>OMLM01006984.1:3890-14254 GCA_900302695.1 Helostoma temminkii | reverse complement strand
TTTAGGTTGCATTATTTTTATAAGTTTCTTGGCACATTTATACTATTTTGATGTGAAATATGTTGATATATTAAACTCACTGTGGAATCTGACAAGCCTAGTGATTTATGTGGTGAACAATCCAAACATGCCATCACCAAACCTTTAAATCTTTTTTAAAAAAGCATGTATCCCTCACTATGAGACCAAAAACCACAGCTTCAGTCCAGTTTGTATAATTCTATCTCACATCTAAAAGCACCACACTCTTCCTCAGCTGGCTCTGTTTAAGTGAGGGACCATAATCCCCTTCAGTGAGAAATAAGCAAGCTTTTGTCAGACACAAAAGGCAGACAAAAGAAAGAATGGCTCGCCACACATCGCACAAAGATACCTGCCTCCACAGTTTACACAAATCCTGAATGAAAACAGTATTCTTTTGTAATCTTATCTGGGAGATGTTGATCGAGCGTCAGGGCAGGGGAGCAGGGACTCGGCTCCTTCTGCAGCCTCTATTATGACTGGCTCCACAGACTGGCTCCTCTGATCCTCTGATTGGACACAGAGCAATGTGGCGCTGCAGACTGGCAGAAGAAGAGAGGGAACAAGAGGGAGCAGAGTTAGCAGTCGCCATCTCTGGTGAATCTGAATGAGTGATATCTAAACAGGAAGCGGTGCAGATAACCTCCTGCTGGGCACAGGTGGAGCTAGTTTGACCGTGAACACACTCTTTTCTCTCTACCTTTTTTCCCAGTTTCTACTACAGGAGAAAAGGACGTTCTGTTCCCACAATCTAGATTTTGTAATGGTCGCAAAAGTACAATGAAAAAAACGACTGAAATCTAAAAAGTCAGGATGCATTTGTGTTGACAGAGAACTGGAACCACTTCACCACACAAGTGTTTAAGGATCAAAAAATGCGCAGTTGAAGTTTGCAACGTGATATGATTTCTTGTTTTTACTGGTACTATCATCCTTCAAGTAAATAGTGTTTCTTTTTTGGACCAAAAACAAAATTCCCTTCTTTTTTTAAACGTGCTAGTTTAAAATTGACTGACCCTGTGGAAAGGCAGGAGTTTTCTCCTTACCCTACAATCTTATTGTTAATTGATGCAGCAGAAGATGATGTCTCATTCCAAAGATCTTTAAAAAATATGAGCAATGTAGAACAGAACAGCATCATGCAGGCATATTTTACCATTTAAACATCCAGTAATATCTTCACTTCCTTTCGGTTTCTGTATCTGTGGTGAATGTCACTACTCATGTTAACTAAGTGTTAGCTAAATAATATATATGGCGTTATATAATTATCACTGGAACTACACTATCTCTTCTGTTGAATGTATTGTCCTCCTGTATTTCTAAATTCTTGTCTTGTTTCTTTCTTTAAGGATGCGAGAAAGATGTACAGAACGTTTGCTCTGGTTCTCCTGAAGAACACCTGCAGCCTTTTAAGGATAAGATGGAGATTTTCGTTCTAAGTGGTGAGTAGTCACAGTCATACATTGTTCGGCTGCAAAGTTGCAGTTCACTGATATGTTGAGAAAACATGCATCTGTGTTACTTTTTGGATTTTTAAATTCAAATCCAAATCCAAAATTAAAAAGAAGACACTGTGTTGACAATGATGCTTCAATTCAAGTAAAAAGATCATTTGTTTCTTTGAAATATTCCTCCTGGGCAATAGGGAGAAATTTTAAGACCTCTGGAGGAATTTGTAGTTTTTCTATAAATTTAAATATTGTGATTTCAGTATTTTTATTTTGTGTCCCACTTACTTTTCCTTCATGCTGTGCTAAATGAGTTTGAAGTCTCTAGCAATCAGAAAAATACACTCTTCATCCCATTACTGGCCTGAAAATTAAAATGTTTCCATTTTCAGTGTCTTTAGTATCTGTGTGTGAGTGTTGGAGATAGGGTGCATCCAGAGCGAAGGTTAGACACTCAGAATAACTGATCGTCTCCTGTCTGAGACACACAGCCAATGGACCTTCTCAGAGACTCTTGTTCCAAAAATGTTCAACTTCATGTTGTAATATTTCTAAAATATGAAACATGTCATCCTCAATCTCCTAAGACATTTTGCAATACGTCATCTTCCCAGTAATTAAATTGACATAGATGGGATTAAAATTGCTTAATGCATCACATTTTCATCTTTCTTGCATTTTTTGTTTAGTTATTCAAAAACATGCTAAATTAGTGTAAAACTGTGCAAGTTTGAGGATTAAAAGAAGTTTCACAACATTATAGGAAGACACAAAAAGGTAGTGTACGTAGGTGCTTCTGTTATTCTGTTATAATGGCTTTGCATTTTTTTTAAATGTGGCTGCAAGAATGACTCCATTGTTGAATAACTGACAGTGTAATTGCTGTTTTGAAAAGGCCAAATGGTCGACTGGCTCTGTTTAAGAAGGTCATCATCATATAAGGGGTTCTCATTGTGTTCCTGCAAAAGGTTTATACAAAAAGATTCTCTTTAGGGATTATGATTTTGTGTAATTATAAGCTATCTATTTAGGAGAGTCTGACCACGCTGAACAATTTTCTTGTCTGTTTCTTTGCAGCACGAAAAGAACACGCTGAAACTTCCTATGAGTTAATTACTGTACAGAAAAGGTGGGAGAATTAGATCTGTTAAACTGACATTAAATAAATTAAACTCAAATGAAATGTCCAGTTCGGTAAACTGTCTTTTAATCCTTTTTTAAAAAAATTTGATCCAGTTTTCAGGACTTGGTTCTGTACTTTGGACTGAAACCCAAAGCAGGAGAGAAGGAGGTGACTACCAGTCATTTCTTTATGCTCTGGTTTGAGTTTTGTGTCGACTTCAAAGCCAGGTGGAAGAGAGAGAACAAGATCATCTCCAAAGAGAGGTATTAAAAACACATCTGTGAACATGCCTGTGATCAACAGCTCTTGAAATTTAGAGTCAATACATTTTTTTAACATCATTTTTGGGGTTTAATTTTTTTATTAGATAGCAGACAAACATCCACTGTCTGGAACTAAAAGCATGAACACTGTGGTCATGCAAGAATGTGCCATAACCAGCTGACTACCAGACGCTGAACGTCAGTTTATTTAATTTATTTAGTTCAGGAAACTGCTATACTTCAAAATTCGAATATAAGAAAGTATTCAGACCTCTTCACTTTTTTCACATTTTACTTCTAATTTATAAAAGGAAAAAACGCAGATTACACATGATAAACAATAAGGACAAAGATTTTTTGTGATCAGGCACATCCTGTTTGTTTGAATCTTTCTTCAGATGATTTTAGAACTTGGCCGGAGACCACCTGTGCCAAACTGAACTGACTGGACATAGTTTAGAAAGACACAGATCTGTATTTATAGTGCCTCACAACTCACTCTGCATATCAAGACAAATACCAAAACATGATGTCCAAGGAGGTCTCTGTAGGCCTCCATAGTTCATACAAACATTTCTAAAGCTTTAAGTGTTCCTATGGGCACAGAGTTCTCAGTCACTGTAAAAATGCAAGATGTCTAAAACCACCCGGGCTCTTCCTTGAGTTGGCCATTCAGTTTGACTGGATGAACAGGGTGGTGACCAGGAACCCAATGGTCACGCTAGCAGGGCTCCATCTCAGTAACACTTCTTTGATTGAGACTGCTATCCTGCTTTTATACATGAGCCTGGGGATACGGTTCACTTTTCAGCAGTGGCCTTACACCCAAGGCAGTGCTGGAATGGCTTCAGGTCGAGTCTCCCAACCAAAACCCAGACTTAAACCCCATGGAACATCTGTGGAGAGATTCTGAAGACGTCACTTAACAGATTTTTCCATCTAGTCTAATGGAGCTTAATAGGATCTGCCAGGAAGAGTGAGATAAACTGCCTAAGTCTGGGGATGAGAAGCTTGAAGAGATTCACCCAAGAAGATTCGGACCTGCCGAAGGGTTTCAGCACTGAATTAGGGGTTGGGAGGTCTGGACTGGTAATCTGAGACTGGGCATTTTCCTGGTGGGCCTACACTTTTAGCAGCATAGTGTTGTTTTACTGACGTTTTCACTGATTACAACAGAAAGCCTGTTACACTAGTTAAAGTAGGCCACTGACAGCCTGTGTGAAACTTTGCTACTGAAACCGACTCTAGTCAGAAGCAATAAAATCTCATTCTGTAGCTGAATAAGTGTAAAAAAAAAGACAATAATAATATAAGTTACTTTACTAATTAATGACTCAGTTCTACAGTTATAGTCATTTTTGAGGTTGTAGCTACTGTGTTGTTGTGGACTTTAATATATATGTTTTCTTCACAAAGGAAGTAATACAGTCATCAGTAGTGTACAACTGAACTGCAATGATAACAATAATTACAATAATAACATTCCAAAGGGATAAAGCTGGGCTGTGTGATGATTTTGGAGGGATGCTCTAAATCAAAGTTGATTGTTTCTCCCAGTCTGGCCCTGGTGGAATTTGCCTTCACAGTACTTTGCCAAATTCTAACAAGTTGTTTGAGAGATATATGAGAAACTGCTATTGATGATAATTGGAACTGTATGTAGTTTTTTAAATTTTATTTCATCAATAAAATGGTATGCTGATACCTCTGTTACCATCTGCTGTATGGTTTTAGCGACAGGGAAAGACAAAAATCTCTTATAAAGTCATAACTCACAGGGAGGAGATTGCTTGGGTAATTCTCTGAAGTACTAAAGAGTATTATTAGTTTAAGGGAACATGTGAAGTGGTCCAGTGTGAGTAATCTGACTCATTGTTATAGATTAAAGGAGGCTCAGCTGTCAGTAAAGAGAATCACAGGGGAGAAGAAGGTGGAAACAAGAAAGATCAACCCAAATAGTCTGGTAAGACGGGATTTGTTGTAATAAAGATATTTGTGTGTTCCTTTAGAAAAAACACATCAACAGATATTACCAAAAAATTTATTGCTAATAAATTAACTGCAATGGTCTCCCTTGTTAATAATGATCATATTTTGCTCCCAACAGAAAGAACGGCTGCGCCAGAAAGAAGCCAGCTTGTCTCCGACTTAAGAGACCCAGTAGAGAATCATAACACGTCCAACTTCATGGCAATTTCTGTCGCACAGTCAAGTTTTCCTGGTTCTCAGTTTCAATCACACTGGATGTAAATGTTTATACCAAACCACCATTTCCTGGCTGAACATGAGATCATTTTTTAAAAAATTTGCAGTTTATTAGTGCGATATTCATACATGCCCATGAAATACATGCATCAGTTTATCAAGTAATATCATTTGCTACCTAAAAATGGATTTAAATGTAATTTTTTTTATTGAAAAAGATTTAGAGATTTAAAGATTGTACAAAATATATGCATTGATACTAGCTTTAACTGTATAGATATTTTGCATGTATAGGATAATCTTTTACAACATGCTTAAATAAATAAAACCAGAAACATTGGATTCATAACTTGAAAACTCGTATTTACATGCAACTTTACAAGACACTCAAATTATACGCAGTTATAAAAATGAAGTGGCAATTAGCAGTGCAGGTTGTCAAAAAACATTATTATATCAGGAAAGTCTAAAGTCCCACACAGTGGAAACAGTTCACCCATCCAAGTTCTCAAGATGCGTCCTCATACATGTCCAGATAAGGAACAAGCGTCATACATCCATTAACCTGCATATCTGCACACTAAGTGTTACAAACCAACGCGTCTTTAGCTTTAACCCGCTTTCAATGACACTGTGTCATCGGTTTCCCTAACAAAATACAAACTTGTCAAGTGAAACCATCACATCTGTTAATACAGATAAAATGACTTTCCTGGAGCATGAAGAGTGGCCTCAAACACAGTATGTGCTGATGACAAAGTTCTAATCCTTATCTACTGTTGCGCAGCGGCACTGCTTTACGCGCTGGACACGTTTCTTCCTGGTACTGGGAGTTTTTCCCGGACAGAATAGGGTGTACGTGACGGTGCTGAAAGTTTTGGGTTTGCAGGCTGAGCAGGATTGAAAGGCGTTTCCGTCCTGGTAAATATGCCTCGGGATGAAGAATGAGTTGCACTGTCCGTAGCAAAACCGGTTGATGATGATGCGGTCCAGGCAGCCCTCCTCTTTTATTGTCTGCTTGAGGGGCTGCGTCTTACACCAGTCCAGCCGCAGATACCGACGCTCCGTGACATGCAGCGCCTCACGACTGGACTCCAGCACTTCATCGGTTGAGGTTCCAGGCCCCGGGCTGCGGGAAATGACTCCAGCGATGGGAGGTTGTGAACATCTCTGCGACTCATTTGGGTTTGATTTATTTAATTGTGGTAAAGCGCTTTGAAAGACCGCAGCATCTGTGCCCCTCAGCGGGCTGAGCAGCACCAACAGAATTACTGCTGAGATCTGCACTGATGGTGTTCCCATAGCTGAAGCTGAAAGGGAAATAAAGCAAATGAATCGCTGACGGAGAGTATTTTACGCACGTTTACGCGCGCATTACGCCTGAAACAGACAGTGCGCATGCAGGTTTTCTCAAACACATGACAAATGATGAAGTCACTAACAAATAAAATCTGAAGTGGTAATTACCTGTTGTTTATTTAAGCTCCTCACAATAAGACTCGACTCCGTCAAACTGTTTACAGCGTTTTGTCTTCAGCTCTTGCGTCCTCTGTGGTGGATGTTTGCACTGAACGGTTTTTCTAAACGGTCTTGAGTTTCAAAGCTTCTACAGAACACGCCCCATCGACCCAGATCTTTACTTTATCTACCTGAAATGGAAAAAAATCCTCCTCCAAACTTTGTCAATGCAGACGGATTGTTTATTTGAGCAAGAACAGAACACAAACATATTTGGCAAGATGATAGATTCGCTGCTGCCTGTAGTCATTACAGTACATGCAGTGAAGCAGTTTACAAGCATCTCTTACATTACAGAGTTACTACTATAAATAATCTCAAAGAATATTATCTGTAGTGATTGTTTGCTTCAAGACACAACTGTTCATATCAAGATATACAAAAAAACAACATTGGTGACAGCACATAGATTCTGTACAGTCATGAATAACTTTGATTTACTATTTTCCCAAATCAGTATATATTTATACAACTTATAATACAGTATTAGATACTGTATGCTGTACAGTATTTGACACCAAATATTCTGGTATTTTCAGTGGAATGATTGTATATTTAAGCAGTGTGTTTACTGTCACTGTACTGTATGACTGTATGAAGTATAACAGATGCAAATAAATCACACTTGAGAGCGTAAGGCTTGCTGCTAAAGATATTTTCATGTTCTGGGGGAAATCCAGTCCAAAAGACAGAACTTTTTCTTGTAAATGTTACTGATAACACTTATTTCTTATTTCGTATTTCTTGACCTTCAAAACAGGACCACTCGATTTTGTGAGAGATTCTTTTTGTTTGTTTGAATTTTCTGTCAAACTAAAATCTGTGGTTCTGACACAGCATCAGAATTGGTTTCCCTAGGTGGATTAATTTCGAGTCTCATGCTACAGCTAGCTTGATTCCCAAAATGTGCATATTGTAGCTTTAACTGGCAAAAAACTTGACTGTTGGCTAAAAAGCTAACACAAGCAGGCTGCAGCACAGTGTCACTAAAATAAAACACAGAAAACAGCGGGTTACAGTTTTACAGTCCTATTTTGGAATAACACTAATGTGGTTAATAACTAACTTTTTCTGTATACAGAAAAGACATAGAGAAAGATGCACTCTTCAAGACCAAGGACACTGCTGCAGGGTAAAAGACCTTTCCTAAGTTAATTTAACTTAAATGTTGTACTTAAAATTTCAATGATTTCTGTAATTATGCAGACCAAAGTTATCTGGACTAGACCAGGGGTCCCTGAGCAGCTGCCTGCTTTGAACAATAATCCAGAGTTATCACTCATAATCACTAATGTTTCATCAAAGCCTATGAACCAATAAAGTTTTGGCTTACAAGGCTTTTTTGTTAAAAATAAAGAGACAGCTGATATATATTTGTTTTACTCGATTAGAGAACATGAACTGGGCCAATTATTATTTTGTAATTAAACAAAACATGAATATTTTTCTTCTACTTGTATTTTACAGAATCCCACTGCTTGTTAACCAAAATGCTGAACTATGTAATGTTAAAATCCTCAGTCTGAGAATATACTTTATTACAGTGAAGGTTGCAGGAGTTTAGGCTGTGGACTTGATGGTAGCAGGCATAGTTGGTGCCTCTTCGTCCTCTTCCTCAGAGAAGTGAGGAACAGATTTCTTAGCGACTACATTGTCAAGCCTCTGGCCCATTAGATATGGGTTGACACTCTGCAGACAGGGAAACAGAAATATGTGTTTGTACACTGTAAACATGCACAAAACATCTTAACATCTGCTCAAACAGACAAATGTGACAAAACTTTTGTGGGTTTATTGGCTTGTCCAAAATTTTCTTTTTTTCCTTCAGGAGTAAACCATTTGATGTGGTTTCTCAGATATAATCATACACAAGATGAAATGTTATACCCTTTTTCTTCTTTTTGGTCCTCCCTTCAGTTTTTGGTACAACAGCTCCTTGTTCTGAGAGGAAACAGAGAACAAAATATATATTTTCTGACATAAAATCATGTTTCTATTGCTTTACAGTCAGTACATTTGTTCCTAAATTACGGTCAACCAACTACCAGAAAGCAAATCAAAACACTCGAAAGGATGATTTCCACTGACCAGATGCAATAAAAGCTGAGGTATAAAAACTTTTTAAAACTTTTAAAATTGGAACTGTAGTAAACTTATGCTGCTGGATTACTTGTCCCTGGGACCCTTTTTTAGATGATACACAGTGAAAGTAGAATAAGTACAGTATATACCATATACTGTTACACATTCACATTACATTCATTTGACTTTTAATGTTGCTTGGAACAAAAACATCTGCTAAATTAATGTATTGTAAAAAAGTAACATTAATGCAATATTAGTCAATAGGTAACAGACTGACCCTTTTGTATTGTAAAGTTGCACCTGTTATCGTGTCTAAGATGAAAATCATTTAAAACAAGTTTACTTGATTTATAAGTTAAACTGGAGATCTCCGCGCATGATTATAATCAAAAATCAATTGATTCTTAATGAACTGGTTTTGGACTATTGTTCATACAGAATGTGTCTGTGTGGAACCTTTTAACGGATCAAACCCTGTACTCTGACTCTGTACTCACCCACTTTGCAGAAGTGGGGTAGTCATGCTCCGGGTCAAATAGGTGCTGGTGTTTCTGAAACTCTCTGCTGAACTCGGCCGTGTCTGGAGCGTTTTCCAAACACCCGTCTGCTGCTGTAAAATGTGATATGACATGAGATGACTGATGATGTATGCATACTGTATGGGTCCAGGAATGGCCTAAAGTTAAATGTTCTCATCTCTGTCGTGGTGTTATGTCTCCATTTTACAATGTATGTCCACATAAGGCACTGACAGAATTAACAGCCACATCTGTCCATGCTCTTAAAATTTGAATTTGCACCTGTCTTTCCCAGGGGACATGGGTTGGGGGGGTCAGGGTACCCGTGGTCATCACTGAAGTCTTTGGGCACATTGTCGCCTGTCAGCTCAGCCACAATGTTGGGGATGTTGCCATAGGGGCCGAGGTGCTGCAGCCCTTCATGAGCGCCACCTTGTGGAGGGATACAAGTACTACAATCACAATAAATATAACTGCAGCATTTTAGCCACATTTAGTATATAAAGCTTCATATAAAGCAAAATAATCAGTATCAGAGCTTTTCTGCAGCAGTATTTCCTTTATAGCAATTAGTGATTATACTGAAGGCTTTACCTTAAGTTTAAAATTTTAATGAGCCTGGTAAAAGATTTAAGGTTTCTAAGGTTTAAGATCATATTTAACAGAGTTATACTTACACTACTCTGCCCTGACCTAAACCAGAGCCTCCAGTCACAGCACAAAACACAACAAATAAACAGGACCCAGCTCAAACTCCGAAGGCAGAATCTACTAATTATATTATTGTCATATTAGCTGTCAGTTTTTGAGCCTTATAGAGATTTAATAGGATAAAATATGCAGTTGACTTGTATAGGTAGAGGTACCATGTCATTTTTCTACTCAAGTAAAAGTACATGAAATCTATATTTTACTTAAATTAAGTATAAAAATAAAAGTACTTTACGAAAAACAACAACAACCAAATATTTTAAACAGTGTTGAATTAAATGCTGTTGATCAAATAAATGTGAAAGTCTGGTGCAGATTAGTACAGCAAATTGTCAAAGGTGAAAATAAATGTAAAAATGCATTGTTACCTACAGAAAGTTGAAGATATTTTAACTACTTTACCCTATAGTGACTGGTAAAGTAGTAACTTCTTGAGAACAGTACTTGATTACATTTACACATACATACA